>PVHP010005251.1:0-66336 GCA_004024765.1 Zapus hudsonius | reverse complement strand
TTGACTTGTGACATCTGACCTTCAAAACATCCAGCCAAATAAAAATGTTTAAATATATTTCACAGATTTGTTTCGACATCCACGCACACCTTCCACATCCCTGGAGCATAGGTGTACTTACTTGTATCAGATAAAATGAGACAAAAGCCACTAAATAATTACATTTTGAAGTTTGAAAATGTTGGTCTAGGCTGTCCTATTTGTGTATGTATGTGCATGCATGTTGTGTGTGAGGGGTGCACATCCATGTACAAGTAATCATGCTTATGGGGGCCAGAGGATGGCCATGAGCATTGTTCTGCAGGTGCTGTAAACCTTTTTATATTTATAATTTTATTGATTTGCAAGTAGAGAGACAAGAGAGAGAGAATGAGAATGGGCGCACCAGGGCCTGTGCCACTGCAAACAAACAGATACATGCACCGCTTTGTGCATCTGGCTTTAAGTGAGTAATGGGGAATCCCAGGCCTTCAGGCTTTACAAGCCAGTGTCCTTAACCACTGAGCAATCTCTCCAGCCCTGTGCACCTTTGTTGAGATAAGGTCTCTCAGTCTCTCAGTGGTCTGAAACTCACCTAATTAGGCTAGACTGACTGGTTGGCCAGTGAGCCCCAAAGATCCACAGGGCAGCTGTTTTTTGCATGGATTCTACAGATCCAACTCAGGTCTTCATGTTTGCAAGGCAAGCACTTTACTGACTGGGCTCTGTCCCCAGCCCTAAGTTCTCCTACTAAAGTCAATGTGATATATAGAAACTCACTTCATTCATTTCTGTATACCTGAAAGTTTTCTTGGTTCTTAATTTTTTTTTAGAAATGTAGATTTCTCAAAGGATCACAAGAAAACCAAGGCAGTTTTTCATAGCAAGGAAAAAGGAATATAGTAAAAATTGCTTACATTCTAAATTAGGGCATAGGTTCAAGGGACACCAGAGAGCCCATCATGACCTGTCCATAAATGTCAGATTTAAAACTCCTGGAGTAGGAAACTCCTTGGACCTCCTCTGAATTCCATCAAATAAATGCAAGCATCTCCTCAAGTGGTTCTCAGCCTTACCTTCACATTAAGACCCCCTGGGAGTTTCCAAATTCTAATGCAGGTTATTGCCCAGAACAATGAAATTCAGGTGTTTTTTTTTTTTTTTTTGCATGGGGGGGCAGGGGTCCGTGATGTCAGTGTTTTCCCAGCACACTCTAGGTGATTCCACATTTGCAAACCACTGCTCTTGAGCAAGGATTCCTAGTTAGGAGTGAATAGAGTCTCCAGGGAAAATGCAGATTCCCCAGATTCCCAATGTAGCACTTTGAGTCAGGTGTCCCCGACAAACAAATGTGTCCTGAATGCCCAGCTGATGGCAGTTTTGGAATTAGAACTTTGTTGGAGGTGTGTTGTTGGGGGCAGCTTATGGGAGTTATAGCCAGCTTCCCCTTGCCAGTGTTTGGCACACTCTCCTGCTGCTATTGTCCGGCAGATGTTGGCCAGTAGGTGATGTCCACCCTCTGCTCATGCTGTCATTTTCCCTGCCTTGATGTAGTCTCCCCTGAGTCTGTAAGCCAAAATAAATCCATTACTTTCACAAACAGCTTTTTTTTGGGTTCTTTTCCATGCAACAATGAGAAATGTTGACTACAACACCCAGGCTCAGCTCCTGCTGGTTCCCATGCCTTCTGGCCACATCTGGCCTGAGAATACTTACTGCTAGCAAGCATTCCGAAGACATTTGAATGCACTGCGTCATTTGGAAACCCGCTAAAAGAATCATTTAGCAGGAGAAGCCCAAAGGAATCCTTTATCCAGTTACCCATTCCTCCCAGGCAGTTCTACAAGCCCCAGTAAGTCTCTAGCCTTGCTCAAGGGTAGCATTAATAGGTCTCTTTCATTTGCCAGACAAGTGATTTTTCCCATCTCTAGCAAGCCTAGATCTTTTAGTCAGAGCCTGTGATCCCACTAGGTTCAATAATTTAAGCAGAGCAACCATCAACAGTGCTGTGTTTAATATTTTAACACCATAGCATCACTTAGGTCAGCTTCAAGGTGAGAAGTGACTCCTGTTCCACTACCAGGTTCCACTGGCTGCCAGAGAGGACCATATGCACATGACCCAACTCACCAAGCCGGCCAAAGATAAAGCCCAGTGGGTTACACACTGGCTATCCAATCCCCCTTCCTACCTGAAGCGTGTGCAGTATCACCTGCAGGCCACTGCCTTCTTGTTCCGCCATCCCTCCTCAGTCCCGGGCACCAGCTGCCTGGGGACAGATCTGGGCTGGAGAAGCTAGGCGATGGTTGTCAAGCTGACCTCCCTGCCCGCCTCACAGGAGACAGCAGCACATGCTGGGGAGTGTGAAGTCACTGCCGTGCAACTCTACCCTTCTGCACAGGCGTGGATGCCCCCTGACTCCCACTGTGGGGATTAGGTGAGCCCCAGCTCTGGGGAGGGCACCCGTGTGAGTCACTTACCCACCTCCAGACCCATGCAGGAGCAGGGAGGAGAAGCCACCCTGGATAGCTGACAGGCATTCCCAGCTGACCTGGTCAGACTCCCCGCAGAGGCTCGTTCTGCCCTTCCTAACTGGCCCCCCCACCCCTTTATTTTGGTCTCTTGCCGGCTCCCAGTTGTAACAGGAGACCCAGAGTGCTTGCACAACTGTGGCAGTTCAGGGCACAGAAGCCCAGGGCCCCCAGTAGAGGAGAAAAATAACTGCCCCTGATATTTTCCATGAACCAGGTCTCTTACACAGCCTTTTCATTTTCACCTAACCACACAGAGGTAGGTGTTCTTATTTCCATCCGTGTTTTACAGAGGAGGAAAGAAGCTGAAGGAATTGTTAAGTCTCGGGGACACAGAGTTTAGGAGCATGTGCTCAGCCTAAGCAGGCAAGCCGGCATGAAAGCACAAACACGAACCAGTACACCGCCCTGTCTCTTGCTGCTGCAAACAAAATCATCAACCTAGCAGAGCTGGGCAAGCCTCTGCCACTGAAGAAGGAGCTCCAAGGTAACAACCTCTGCAGAACTGGTAGCTCTCCTGAGCATCCCGGGCATCCAGCTTGTCATTGCCCAGGTGTATGTGGCATGACTGAGGGAGGAAAGCTTGCGCTTTTAGGTCTTACTTGGCCTAAGTGTCCAGAAGTTCTGAGTCAGGGATCAGATCTGGACAAAGTTTCAATTCAAGGGTGAATTCCTGTGGTTCTTGCCCCTAAGAAATTTACATCCCAATTGCAGAGTCCAGTGGAACCGACCTGTAATCCCAGCCCTCAGGAATCTAAAGCAAGAGGATCATAAATTCAAGACCAGTGTGGATTACATAGTGAGACCCTGAAAGAAGAGAGCCAATTCTATTTGTTGTGGTTTTAATTGCTCATTTATGGAGTCTGTATCTCTCTGCCCCACCTAACACCTCAGGTGACCAGTGTGTAGATTTCCAAGGATTTCTGTGTTCTGCGGGTGTTCTATGATCCTCTAAGGATCTGTGGGAGAACTGAATTGTAAGAGGCAATTATCTTAAGGTCATATTATACCTTGGTCCTCAATTACAGAAGGAAGAAAAGAAGAAAAAAGAAAGATAAATCCTCCCTCGTTATAAAGAATGACTTAGAGACCCTTGCATTTGAAGTCACAGAATGACCTCTCAGGCAATAAATAAAGGCACTGCAGTCACACTCCTTGATCTAGCATTAACGTGAAATTGTCTCCCTTTTGAAGGGTGTTTTGGTTCAGCTCACTGAAATTGCATAGGACAAAGGTGATGTGAAAACTCTGTCTGTAGTGGGATCAATCGCTCCATTTTCTGCTTTACAGTGCCAAGTGCCTGGTTTTCCAGAACCTTGTAAGGAGTGGGTGCCCTCTACCTTTAGGGACATAACTGGTTCTCATACCCAGTTTGGCAGCCCTTCCCCTTCATCCCTGGAAAATCTGCCTCCTCCTGGAAAGCCACTGCCCTCTGGTCAGTATGGATACACAGATGCCAGAGGAGGGGAAAAGTGGTGGTTTACATTCTCTAATTTCCTAACAAAATGAAGATGCAGATGTGTTGGGCCCCAACCTTATGCTAAGTTTTAGAATATGGAATAAAGCCAGGCGTGGTGCCACACACCTGTAATCCCAGCTAGGGCATGGCTACACACGCCTTTAATCCTAGCACAGGTGTGGTGGCACACACCTTTAATCCCAACATGCCTTTAATCCCAGGAGGCAGAAGTAATAACTGATAAGCCTTGATCCTATTTGTTGATACTTTGCTCTGCTGTACTCTGCTGATTGGCGCCCTCCAAAAGGTTTGAATCTTATTGCTTGAGAGAAATAGGCTGAACAATGCAGCCTCAGGTTATAAAAGGGTTTTGGGGGCTGGAGTGATTTGAGATTTGCCCGACATATCTCCAGGTGTGTCTCTCTGACAGTTGCCTCACCTCTCCCTGATGGAGCCCCTTCTCCTGCTGGCTGGTGAGACTTGGGTTCCCCGTAGGGGGCCAGGGGACCACAACCTCCCCAACACAGATGCTCCCTTGATGTTAGCACTCCATCCCATCTTCAGCCCTTTCCTCCCTCCAGCCCTGCTTTCCTGCCTGGAAGAACCTCCTTCACCTTCATGCTCAGGGAAAGCTCCAGCAGTGCCCCCATCCAAACTTCCCTCTCCATAATGCCAACTTAATGAGAGCCCTGTTCTATTGACGGACTTACTCATTTATGCTGAGGTAATGAGTTGATATGTAGTTCCCTTGTTAGTATTTGGGCTTTAGCAAGGACTTTCTGAAAAGGCAAGAGCTAAAACTCAAGCTTGGAATAGCTTAGAATCCATCTGGGCATATATGGTATTTTACACTGAAATGAGCACCCACGAAACCACATGGAGCAGCCTTGAGGGCAAGAGTTCTCCCTAGGGCAGGTGCCTGAGGAGGCTTCTTTGTGGGGCAGAGAAAGGGGCTGTCTACTAGCCTGCCTTCTCAAAGAGGAAGTTAGGGAAGCTAGAAGTTAGGGAAGTTAGGGATCCTAGCAGAGGTCCACAAAGAACTAGAGTCTGGCTTCAAAGAAAGACTCAAATGTGATCCAGAGATTTCTGCTACAGTTCTGGGGTCCCTGAGACCACCTGCAGGTTCACTGACTGATGCAGGGACTCAGGGAACTCAGCAAAGCTGAGCTTTACTCACAGCTAAAGGATCACAGCCAAAAAAAAGGAAGGAGGCCCAGGGAGTAGACCTCGCTATGTCTCCTAGGGGACAGCATTTAGTCTCACCACAACAATGTGTTTGGCATACACAGAACCTATCCAAGTAGGGAAGTTTGCCTATACCTTGGGGTCCCCAGTCTTTTATTGGAATTGTTCATGTTGACATGACTGACCTTCATCTGTAACCCCAACCCTCTAGAATTCAAATTGACAGCACATGGCCCAAGACCCCTACCATAAATCTCACTGTTAGTATAGACTGTTTGGCCTGGCCCAAGAGCTCCAGGTACACAGCCTTGTGATGAGACAGAACATTCCATGAGCTGAGAGCTTGCTTCCTAGGAGATGGGAGAAGAGCCAAGCCTATATTCAGACAGGATTTAGACTTTGCTGTTTATATTCACTCTTATCCCATAATTTTAGGCTCAGGATTCTATCCTGTGAACAAGATTAAGGAAGTGTGGTCCTGTAGACAGTAAGACTCACTGGCTAGTAACCTGTGAGTACTTGGAACAGTAATTACTAAACTTCCTGGGTATAGTGTGTGTCTACTAACAACATCAAGAGAACACAGTCCGCTGGCTCTTTCCTATTTATCACTGCTATCAATGACTTGGATGGAAGAAATACTACATGCGTATCAGATTTTCTGATGGCACCAGTTGAGAAAGGCAAAAATACATCAGATTACATGCATATCTGGGATCTAAAAAATAATAAAAAAGAAGATTTTGGCAGACTTAAGCAGTGAACCATATCCTACAGGATAAAATAGAACAGAAGCAATGGGAAGCTTCCTCCCCTGGATCCTCAATACCAATGGTACAAAACAAGGTGAGGCAGCTCAGTGGAATGGGATTGAATGTGAGAAAAGCCTGGAGGTTAGCCAGAGGTAAGACCAAGTTGTCAGCACCGTCCCAGATCCCCAAAGTATCATTCCAATCCAATCCCATCAACTTTAAAAGGGGATGAATGAATCTATAACAAAGAGGAAATTGAAGCTGAATGGGGATCTCATCTTAGGAGCTCAGCATGGTGCTGCGGCACCTGTCAGTGAGAGCTGTGCGTTATGACTGTGGACCTTGCCAAGAAATCTGTTCTAAGTGCAGCAGAGGAGAATCACGTTCTGCTCAACATCACCAGCTTCTGGAAGCACATCAGTCTCCGCAAATATAAGAGGACATATGGAGAAAGACTAGGGCCTGCCGTTTAAAACCAGGACCCATGGGTAATGCTAGAGGTGGCCTGATCAAGACCAGGGAAAGAACTGCACGATGTTAGCCAGGCAGCTGCATGAGGCTGTTTCCTGACACCCATCATGCCCAGCAGGGACTGGAAGACACTTGGTCAGAAGGTGACAAGGGAGATTCCAAGACAGGATGACTTTGACAGGCAACTTCATGAAGCGTAGAGAAAGGGAGGCACTCACTGACCCTAGATCACACAGCCAGGAGGTGGCAAAGCTGAAGTGAAGTCGCTTCTGGATGTGGCCCACTCTTCAGGTGCCAAGGGGATGACTTCAGTGTGATCTGGATGAACAGTTGAAATTTGGATAGGTTTCATTTTAACTATACTAGAAAAAAGCATAATTAATAAAACAAACCTGCTTTCCCTGATAGTAATTCTCATGATGAACTTTAAAATTGAGAAATGTGTCAATGGTGAGATGTGTGTGTGTGTGTGTGTGTGTGTGTGTGTGTGTGTGTGTGTGTGTGTGTGTGAATGGTGATATACATGGCTCCATTCACAGCAAAAATCTCAAGCGAGGAGAGCTAACAGCTAAATTTATGGAATGCTCATGTCACTCTGTGAATTGTAATACTTGGCTCACAAAATCTCTCTAGTCTGACAGTAGAATCAAATCTCACTCAAATAATACCCAACATCCCATTTCCTCAGGAGTATTTTAAGCTGATTAGAATAAAGATTTCTCCAAGTACACACATGTGGCCAGCCTATCTAGAGGGGTGATTTGCATATAATTTCCCTATTTTTAACTTTCCATTCACTTCCAGGCTTCCTTCATTTTTCTTGTGTTTCTTTCCCCCTGCCCAACACTCACTCATGTGTTCACACACAGATACAGACATGCTCTATCCTTCCAACGGTCATAATGAACCTGCCTTGCCAATCTGACCATCTTGACCCCAAAAAGAGTTCCTCCAACTCTTCTAATGCACAAGTTCTTAGGAGAAGGGGATGGTGTTAGTCAGCTCGCATCACTAAGGAAAATGCCTGAGATAATCAATTTGTATGTTTGTTTTGGTCCATGGCTTCAAAGAGAGTTCATCTGTTAGTGCAATTAGCCTGTGGCAAAACAGGACATGGTAGGGAATGTGTGGTGACATGGAGCCACTCTCTTCCTGGCAGTCAGAAAGAAGAGAAAAGGGTAGGAAAAGGATGAGGATAAGGTAAACCTTTCACAAGCACGTCATCAGTGATCTGCTTCCACTTTTCAATAGCCCCTTAAGCTCTGACTCAATAAATGGGTTAATAAACCCCTGAAGTGAGAGCCCTCTTGATCCAGCCAGGCCTCAGTCTTATGGCTGCCATCTAACCAGCACTCAATCCATGCAAGTGATGTCGATATTATTACCATTGTTCCAGAGCCAGTAAAATAACTGACAAGATTACTAGTGAGCAAATGCAGTCCTCACAGAAGCCTAACCAGTGAACACAGTGCATTGAAGACCAAGTCTCCAGAATGGGAGCTTGGAGAGGGACACTTAGATCTGAACCATATCAGGAGTGGGACAGAGAGGTAGAAGGAAAGAAAATCTGGTCATAAAAATTGGTGCAAATTTTGCTGTCGTGTGTGTATTATCTAATTTATTCCTAGTACAATCTCCCTGAAGTGGTATCCTTCCCAGGTCCAGATGAACACAGTAATGCTAAAATAAATTAGACAAGAAACTCAGGATTCCATCCTGAATCTCTCAGTCTTGTATCCTGTGCACTTAATTGGGAAGAAATCCTGAAGGTGTGAAAGTCCTGAGGGAAATGCTCAATGTATTTAAATCCATAAATGACAAATGAGATTCTCTGCTAGGACCAGAGGAGACTGTAGGCCAGAGGAGAGCATATCCCACAGTGAGGCCAAGAACACAGCTTCCAGAAGCAATGACTTAGAAGTTCATGAATGCAGGGACCTTTTGAAGCAGAGGAGAGGAGAAGCAGAGTTCTTCCATCACTACTGGGACCACCCCTTCTGACAGCCTCCCCTTCTTTTAATCAGAATGCCTAGGTCCAAATGTTTGCCCACTTGTCTGATAGCTTTGTGACTTTAGTCAGTTACCTAAGTTCTTTGTTCCAATTTTCTCATCTCTTAAATGGGAGAGTGATAATTGCTGATCTTACAAGGTTTACTGAAAGGACTGATGGAAGTCACACCTGCAATGTTCTCAGCACCAAATTGCTGTCTAGCCAGCACCCAATGTATGCACGTGGTGTGGATATTATTACCACTGTTACAGAGTCAATAAAAATAACTGCTGAGAGGATTAAGTGAGCAAATCCAGCCCTTCCTTGGTATCTGAGGGGAACTGGTTCCAGAACACCCTGCAAATACTGAGCCAAAGGTGCTCAAGTGCTTCATGCAACAAACACCCTCACGTGTACTTTAAATCATCTCTAGATCATTTGGATGCCTAGTCCAATGTGAATAGCTGTTACTCTGCACTGTTTGTGAAATGGTGACAGAGCAAAGTTTATGCATGCTCAGCTTGAATGTAACTTTATATATACTCTCTCTCGCTCTCTCTCTCTCTCTCTCTCTCTCTCTCTCTCTCTCTCTCTCTCTCTCTATATATATATATATATATATATATATATATATATATATATATATATATATATATATATATATTCCGTTTGGGCTTGGTTGAATCAGCAGGTTCCAAACAGTAGGTATAAAGGTCCAACTCTGTACATGAAAGGCACTGATACAATGAGGAATGGGTAGGAAATTATTGAGTAGTGTGGCCCGGGACTCCTCAACACTTGAAGTGTACTGGGTGGAGGAAGTGATACAACATCCCTATTCCTGCCTAAGAAGGAAAATTGTTTGGTATTCTGGTCACTCCTAGGCATCTCTAGAAAGAACTTCTGGGACCACAGCTTATACATAGACTTGGGTATATAGAACCAAGATTTCATTTAAATATTTATATATTCATTCATTCATTTATTTGCAAGCAAAAAGAGACAGAGAGAGAATGGGTTGTCAGGGTCTCTAGCCACTGCAAACATACTCTGGATGCATGTATCACCTTGCGATTCTGGCTTTAACTGGGTACTTCGGAAATGAACCTGGGTTGTTGGGCTTTGCAGGCAAGCGCCTTAACCACTGAACCACCTCTCCAGTCCCAGAACCAAGATTTCAGACAAAACAAACATGCTCAGCCCTTTCTAAGTTTGAGAGACATAGGCACAGTGTTTTCTCACAAAGCCAGAGGCCTGAGCTGAGAGCTGAGGGGAGGCATGGGAGGACCAGCTTAGGGGAGCCCCTATGAGCAAGAACAAGGTCAGGACTTAAGGATGAGTGGTCAGAAGCAGAATAGCCATCCCCCACAACAAGATCTTGGGACAGGAGCCTGGCAGGGCACAAAGGAAAGATACATAGGGAGACAGTGTCTCCAGGCAACACCAGGATCAAGGCTGCTCTCCCAATAGCTCTGCTTAAGAGAAACTCCACTTGAATAGCACTGCTGAGGTCTGAATGAATGCATCCACCTAAAATTCACATGTTGAAAGCCAGCTGACAGGCTGTGATAGAATCAGGAGGCTGGGTTTCTGTGAGATGTGTTGGTCACCGGGTGGAGCACTCATCAGTGAGATTCATGTCTTTATAATGAAGACTTCTGAGAGCTACCTTGCTCCCTCTGTCACCTGAAAACACTCAGAGAAAGTGATATCTAGGAACCTGGGGGAAAAAACACACCTGAACCAAATCTTAGGTTTCTCAACCTCTGTAGCTGTGATCAGTTTCTGTTGATTACAGACCACCCAATGTAAAATATCTGTGAAGTCACCACAGCCCAAGTGGACTGACAGGGAGAAAGAAAAACTATTGTTCTCTATGTAGTATAACATACATCTACATGCATCTAGGTTCTTAAAGCATATAGTGTTCTCACATGAATGTGAACTGAGTCACTTTCTAATATTTGTAAAATACTCCAAGAACTATTCAAATATAGTCACATCTGGATTCTTTGTGAACTGGTTATTCAATTCCAGGGCTCAGAGTGGACAGAACAGTTGAAAGACCAACTATGTTGAATGTTACTGTGAATTCTCTTCAGACATAGATTTGGAGCACAGTAATAATGAGATGATTCCCTTGGTGCAGGGAGAGTATCCTTAGCCACACCACCTCCAGCTTATATGATCAGACTATTCATCCCAGTCCAAGTTCCACACGCTCATCACTGCCTACTCTTTTTTTTTTTTTTTCAGTCCTGAGCCCCTGGTGATGCTGACTGCCTCCATGGCCTTGCAATGTTCCTCACCTCCTCCTGGTTGATGTCAAGCCATGCCCAGATCCTTCAGGACCTACAGAGAATTGTGACATGCAAAACTATGTTCTCAGGGCATAGACCTTCTATAATCAGTAAGGAAAGCTCTTGGTGGCAACTGCTTTCTTTATATTCTTTCTCTCAATAAGGCTCACCCTATCACCTGATAGCACCCTAACCTCTCACTCTTGCCACCCATTGGGTCCCTTTCACCATGGAAGAACAATCTAGAAGACATCAGGCACCTGAATCTCTGAGCTCGTTACTCTTGGACTTCAAGGCCCTCAGAACTGTGAGAAGTAATTATTTGTTGCTTAAACCACCTAGTCCATGGCATGTTTGTTATAGCAGCCAGACAAGGCAATGGTTGACTTGTTGAGATTTTCTATCTATGATGATTATGAATCTGTCAATCTCTTCCTTTTATTCTGCCAGTTACAGTTTCATGTATTTTTAAGCTCTGTTATTAGGAAAACTACTTTATGATTGCTACATCCTCCTGATGAATAATCTTGATGTCATAATAAAATGCCCTTATTTGTCATTTGTCATACTTTTCTCTTAAAGTTTATTTTGCCTCATAGTCAGAGAGCTGCACCAGTTTAGTTTTTATTAACTTTTGGTGTACATGTCGTATCTTCATTTCATCTTTGCTTTCAGGCAATCTACATCTTACACATAAATGACATAAGCACAACAAATAGAGTCTCTCATATTCCATCTGACAACCTGGACCATTTAATTTCACTGCTTCGTTTATTTACATTTAGAGCTGGGTTTGGCTGTATCTTTATGCTACTGGTTCTCACTCTCACCGAAATTTAGTTCCTCTCTTTTTCTACCTTCTTTAGGGTTAATCAAATTGTTTTTTAGAATTTCATTTTAATTTGGTCCTAGCCTTTTAGCCCTTCCTTTATACTGTATTTTTAATGCTTAATCAAAGGAGCATATTATTAGGATCACATTATTTGCCCCTGTCTTATCACAGCCATGTTGGAGTCTATACATACAACATCCAGCTCCACATAATAATCATGCAGTAAGACAGCTTCATCTGTCTTCTCTGCTTGTGCTTGGGTACTATTCATATATATATATATATATATATATATATTCATCTGTTATAAACACACAGAAAATATTGATTTTGTTTAAGACAGTAATGACTCACATAGTGACACATGCTTATCATTCCTTCTTGTAGATCTGAGCTTCCTTTGGCAATCATTACCCTTCAGTTTCAGAAATTCCTTCAATATTCCTGCTGTAATCTCCTAGCAACATATACTCTCAATTTGCATGTATTGGAAAATATATTCGCTTTACCCTAATTTTTTGAAGAATATAGAATTTATGCATTGTAGGTTGAGAGTTTTTCCTTTTTTTTTTTTCTTTCAGTATCATAAAGATGGCATTCTATTACCTTGTTTCTACTGAGTGAGTGGGTGTGGTGCTGGGGTGGAACCTAGGGCTAGTCAAGTACTTTACTCTGAGGCACACCCCCAATGTTGTGCCTCTACTCTTCTTAAAGAAAAGATAGCTGTCACATGCAATAATTACCCATATGTGATTTGTCATTTTCCCATCACTGCTTTCAAAGTTTTCTTTTTCTCTTTAGCTTTTGGCAGATTTAGCGAGTTCCTTGCTCTATTGTATAAATTTGTATTGTTACCAAATTTTGAACACTTTAACCTTTCAAATATTGTTTCCTCTCTACTTTTTTGGGTTTATTTTAAACTTATTTATTGTTAATAATTAGATATGAGCAAGTCTTGTGATGATATGCCCATTTCCCTACTCCCTGTCTCCAACCCGCTGAGGGCCTTATTCAATGGGATTGCTGGAGCAGTGCATAGGATAGGGGGTTATGAATTGTACAAGCAGTAGCCAGGGTTGTGTGTTTGTGTGTGTGTGTGTTTCTGTTTTTGTTGTTAAGAGGGGCAATGTCTCTGGATACCCTCCTCTACCATGGCTCTTATAATCCGCCCCTCTTCCACAAAGTTCCCTGAGTCATGGTGGGTGAGTTTTAAGTCTGCTTTATTATTGAAATCTTGAGTCTCTAGATTTCTGTTTTGAACTATGTTGGGTATTCTCAGTGTCTGTCTCCATTATCCTTTCACAGGTTATCTGATTTGCTGTGGAAGTAGCTCTCTTGCTTATCTGAACACTTCCACAAAGGTTTCATTTGGGCCCTAGATGATGAGTTAGGGGTGGTTCATCTCCTGCCTGGGTGTCAACCATCATCTCAGGTCCTGATGGTGGAATTGGGTTGTCCATGGTTCTCACTGCCTTCTGAAAAATACAAACAGAATCTCCAATAGAGAGTGAGATCAGTATAGGTTAAATGAGACAAACTGTTAATTTGGAGAGATTCTAATGGGTGTAGCCTCTTTGTAGACCCCTGGTTCGTGGGAGTTTCCTTTTGGAGTCAGGGTTCTTGGTCTACATAAGAATTTGCCTGAGATCCCAGTTCCAGTAAGGGTTCCTCGCCACTGAGTGGCTCTCTTAGGCCAATCAGCAAGCTGTTGATTACCCACCTAGGTTAAGCGCCACTATTGCCCACACAAGCACTTCTTGGCTTGCTGGTCTCTGCCATATAGCAGTGTGTTCTAGGGATGGTGAGATGGCTTAGCAGTTAAGGCACTTGCCTCCAGTGCCTAAGGCCCCGGGTTCAATTCCCCAGTACCCACATATGCCAGACCCACAAGGTGGTGGCCCTGGTTGGTATTCTCTCTCTCTCTCTCTCTCTCTCTCTCTCTCTCTCTCTCTCTCTCTCTCTCTCTCTCTCTCTGCTTGAAAATGAATAAATAAAATATTTTTTAAAAAGCAGTGTGCTCTGCATTCTCATAACATTGGTCCATGTTGTATATCAGTGCCCCCTGCTTTCTCTGAATATCATTGGCAATTTTCCCCTGCCAGCTCATGTACCTACTTCCAGCACTACACAGGCTAATCATCTGGGAGCTGGTTTCCTTTCTGGATCCAGCAGGGTCTCCAGGTATTGTGTGATGTCACTCTGTGGTATCTTTAGCAATAGGGTCTCATCTCTTGCCTGAGGCAGGTATTCAAGAGCTTTGTCATAAGCCTGTCTTGTTTTTTAATTTCAGGTGTTTAACTTTCAGTTGTTCAATACTCATTGAATTCTTTTTTACACTTTTAATTTCTCTGCTATTATTGCTCAACTATGTGTTTACTTTGACCAGCTTTCTTTAAGTTCGCATACATATTTAAAGCAGATGCTTTAAAGTCTTAGTGTACTAATTTTAATATCTTAGAGTTGGTATTTATTAATAGATTTTTCTGTTAATTATGAGATACATTTTTCTATACTTGTCTGATGATTTTTTATCAGTTGTAAGAGATATGAATAGGATACTATAAAAATGGTGTTACTATTATTAGAAGGGGCTTGAATACCCATAGTTTATCTTTCTACACTTATAAATTGCAAACTAAAATCCATGGAAGAGGAAACAGTTTACCAAATGCACATAATTAGTTTAGCTGGTTGTGGCAGCATTAAAACTATTACAAAATTTCTTGAGTCTAAGCTCAGTACCTTCTCGGCTTTCCAAATCCCACCCCAACCTCCACAGGTGTTTTTAAATGCTTTTCCTGAACTTATTCCTTAGAAATAATACTTTCTCCTATTAAAGAAGTGCTGAGTCGGTTCTCATTTCTGTACCTGAAGGTCACTCTTTCATTCTCCTAAGTCTAGTTATTGATGCTGGTAATGGCACCTGAGATCATGGAACACCTCCTGCATGCCAACTGCTATTTTTACACTACTCAGTGGCAGCTACTGTGCAGGAGTAGAACTGACTCTCATCCACACTAAACCATAGCTTCCTCTTTTGGCAGCTTACCTAATGTCATTCTATCCAGTTGCAGAATTAAATACTCCTTTGCATATGTCCCCAAAGCTCATAGCACAGATAGTAAAGCAGTGATTATAATATGTAACCATACTTAGTGTGGGCACTGTACCACTGGAACCTGGTCTTTAAAAGCAAGTGGAGCCCTCTATCTCCAAAACACCCAGAATAGCACAAGGCATAAATATTGGGTTCTAGTGCCCCAGTGAAAATGGAAAGTGCCATCTCTGAACACCTTGTTCTCAGCCTTGTCAGCAAGCTCAAAGGTCACCATACCCTTGGCCTTATGAGGCAGAATGCCAGCTCTACTCAGCATCTACTTGGGAGTTTGCTGTCATGGACACCTGACAGAGTTCCTCAGGGAAAGCCAAGACAAACCACCATCCCAGCCTGGTCTCATCAGCAGCCAAGCCTGTGGTGCTGACAGGTGTGGAATGTCCATCAGATCTTGTAGCTCAGCCAGTCCAGGGGCTCATGGCTTCTGAAACCCCAAGATAAAGTATCAAGTCACAAGCAAGTTGGAACCAAGGGCTCCCCTGGCCAGTCTGCCCAGAGTGGGATGGAAGAGGAATAGAGATATCAGCCATCAAGGCTATCCATCCACATGCTTCCTCGGTGAAGGCTTCAAGACTGCAAGCCAGGGTTGTAGGAACCAAAAACCAATCTGGAGAGGGCATGATTTCTCTGGGAGGGTCTGTGAAGGCACAGCCATGCTCCAGCTAGCGTCATATCCATTCATTCCTTCACTGCACATACATGCAACAGTCAGATCCTAGCAGGAAGCATGCATGGTTCTGCAGCATAGTAACCAAGAGCAACATCTCTGAATCAGACAACCTCATTTCACATCTAGGCTCCTTTAAGTCTAGTTGCTTAACTACTATCATGTTACATAAATCCTCTGTGCCTCGGTTTCCCAACACTAAAATAGGAATAGTAATACAAAAGGTTTTAGATACAAAAGATATAAGTAGGCTCATTTAAAATATCTATCCTGTGTAAGAGAGTCTGGAGGATTTGGTATAAGGAGTTTATGTTCAAGTGACAAGGCACTTGTATGGAAGCTAGCGGTGACTCAGGCCAGATAAAATAGTTTTCCATAAGGTGGGATGAAATCAAATTATAACAGGGGCGCTGGGGATTAGAATTTAAACAGTACCCAGCTAATTCCAATGCACCTCAGCACTTAAGAAGTACCCAAATTCTTGTCTATAAAATTAAAGAATTAAAATTATAGACCACCAGAGGGATACAGTATAGTGGGAGACTTTGTTCAATAGAAAATGGAAAGTTACAGAGATCTCCAGGCACTAGTGTCGAGAACACGTGGGAGAGGTTTTAGCCACATATCCAAACAAACAGAAGAAGGAAGGATATCAGAGGACTCCTGTCATAAGGGAAAAGTACATGTGGGAAAGAACCCCAGCCCCTCACCATTAGGCTGTCGTGAGGGGACCTTACCTAAGTCCTGGAGCCTGGAGACTCAGATGTCCTTCTGCTGGGCCATGTGGGGGGAGAGAGACAGAGAGAATTTCCTGTTCCAGTAAATATTCCATGGCCAAGGTGGGCAGAGAAACAGCTAGTTGGTCTATTTTGACCAATCAGTTTCAGGATTTAGGTTTGAACTCTAGTTGGAGACACCTCCCATTCATTCAAGGAGAAGGGTTGGGCATGAGATGAGTGGAGCCTGCCTAAAAATACAAGTTCAAGGACACTCATGGTTACCTCTGGAGGTCCCAGTCACCCTAACCTGTCACACAATGAAAGTTTGTAAGCAGGAAAGGATCACATATGTAGACTATATATGCTGTGTTTGAGTGTAACATGACCTTCCATAGGCTCATGTGTTTGAACACTTGGTCTTAAGCTGCTGGCACTATTTTGAAAGATAGTAGAAGCTTTAGGAGATGGAGCCTCAGTTAAAGGTTCTCTAGGGGCAGACCTTGAGATTGGATAGCCAGGCTCCACTTCCTGACCACTGTCTACTTCCTGACCATGGATACAATGTGAGCAGCTGCCTCACACTACTGCCAACATGCCTATCCTACCTCTAATGGGCTGATCTCTTGGACAGTAAAAGAAAATAATCCCTTCATCCATTAAGGTGCTTCTTGTTAAGTATTTGATCACAGTAAAGAGAAAAGTAACTAATGCAATGTCCATGTTAAAATTTCTTCTCTTCACAGGTAAATATGAACTTTCCTCCAAGTTCACATATAATAAGGGAGATGGGAAATTTGTTTTCCTTTTCCTTCATTCACACTGGGCTGTAAGTGACCAACAATGCACAATGCAGTACTTCATCAAGAAAATGTATAGTTAGTTCACCAGGAGACAAATGGAATCTAAGATCACATCCAGAGAAACAGGATGCATTTTGAGATTCAGGGGATCACCCCAAATTGCTTCAATCATTTCTTTACAAAGGTGTCTAATAAGTTCATTACAATGGAATTCTCTCTTTACTAATTAAACAATAAAGTAGCAATTCCTGACAGAGCTATCAGGATGCCCATGATATCCAAGTTTCTGGATTTCCCTTCTATGACATCATGACCAATGTTTTTGCTGAGCTGTCCGTCTTTATCATGGTTTATAGTCATAATCCCAAGGCCAACTCACAAACTGCCTATTACATAAGAGGCAATATTCAAGAAAAAGACAAAGTTCCTCATCCCCCTTAGTCTGTATCCCACACCTCTTCCAGGCAGGAGACCTTCTGTTCTCAAACCCATGTCCTTTCTCACACAAACATATGATGATCCTGAGTCCTGAACAATAATGACCAGCTCGATTAATAAAGTTCAGTGAAGAAAAACCTGAGAGAAGCCTTTACGATGGTGTCTTCCATTTTCTATCAACACTGCTTAATAAAAGACATCAACTGATTTTATAGGGCTGTAAAATAACCGAAACCAAGTGAGGACATTTGAAAGGTAAAAGGGACTGAAGCTTAGTAACCTTAACATGACACAAGCTATCCTCCCAAGGTGACTTGAAAGTTGACAAGGCTTAACCCTCGCAGGCTCCTGGAAGAGGAGCATAATACACAGTGTGACCTCAGCTTCCCTGCCTCATGTCCTAGCCTGCTGATATTCACATCTCCATGTGCCCCCCACCCCATGAGGGTGGCCAGGACCTGCTTGTAACTCACAGAATGTGCCAACAGGAATGGGCTGTCATTCCAGTGACTACCCTACATTGCAGGAGATGCTATTTTGCTGGAAGGCTCGCTGTAGAGATTATCTTTGATGACTGAAGGATGTGGCCAAGTTGCAAAAAGCCCATGTGGCAAAGAACTGCAGATGGTCAGTAGAGAACAGCCCTCAAAAAAACCACTGTAATCCTAGCGCTAGGAGGGCAGAGACAGGTGGACTTCTAGCCAGCCAGTCTAGCCTAACTGGTGCTCTCCAGGACAGTGAAAGACCCTGTCTCTATTAAGGTAGAGGGCACCGGGGGAACAACAGCCAAGGTTGTCCTCACCCTTCCACAGGCTCACAAATGCACATGCACCCATACGGCATGTGTACCCCCACACACACACACCAGGATCCTCCAACACACAACCACAGCCCATCTCCATCGCCCACATTCCTTGTCATGGTGTTTCAACCCTGGGAGAGCTAAACAGAATCCTTGCAGATGAAGCCACAGCCATGAGCACACCACCAAGCCCAGCTGCTTTCCCTTCATCCCTCACCCTGTCCATCTTCCTCCTCACCCACCCGAGAGCCACCCAGACATCTGTGCAGGAGTCCCAGGGAAATCATCCACACGCCTATCCATCTCTTAGACTCCAAGATGAGGAAGCAAACAGAGAAAAAACCGCAAGCTCTTTTCTGGCTGGTTGAAACCGATTCTCATTACAGTGATTTACATGAACAGGGGCTGAAATTTGCATACCATTAAGTGTTTAAGATGAACTTGTGCACATTTGATGTGATTTGATTTCAGCCTTAAATTCATGGAGGCAGAGCTTCTGTGGTTTCTCCTCATGAATAACTGAGCTTTACACCAACAATTAAAGGAACTACCACATTCAATGGGTTTCTTCCAATTCACTCATTCACTTTGGAGAAGGTCGGCCCAGGTACACTGGGAGACGGCTTCAGCATTGAAGTGGTTCTAGTCCAACGATCGATACTCACACAGAAGCATCCTTAAATAGGAAATGGAATTTTAATAGGAAGCTCTGAAGAGCTGCAGGCAAAAGTTTGCATAATACTTATAACCTCCTGCCAACACATTGGTGGTTTGAGGGGTGTCATTTTTTTTTTTACCAGCAGAAAGAATTTAATGTGCACTTAAGCCTGCCTCTCGGATTAGGCCACACCTGTCCACTGGACTTAGAGTGCCAAAATCTTGATGAGTGTGTCCCACTGGCCAACCTCTGTAAAATTTTAAAAGGGGACTTTACATAAGGTCCAAAAGGAGCATCACAAATCTCCTCGCCCTGGAAAATGATTGAGAAAAGCAGGTTTCATGAGCTGTACTGACACACTGTCTCAGCGTGATTAATCCATCTCAGGAAAATGACTTGAAGAGCCAATTAAAGGCAGCTTAGAGAAGCTATTTTGCATTGTCTCTCTATTCTGTTTCTGGCGACAATTGTACCTGTCAGGAAGGTGTGAGAAACTATCAATTTTGGCAGCATGAGTTTTCAGAGGAAAACAAGAGCCACTTCCCTGGAAAGGGTGGTTTCCCTTCTCAGAGTGCAAGTCCTCATGCTGAAAGGCTCAAATGGAGACCTCGAGGTCTGATGGCTTCCATGCTCAAAGGGGACAGATTTGCATGTCCCCTTCTGCTCTAGGACATAAACACCACCTAAGGTCAAGCAGGGCAAGCACCTTACATCCTGGAGAAAAAGGTCGGTTCATGAGGAAAAGGAAGATAAGGAGAAAGGAAGAGAAGAAATAGGAAGAGGAAGAAGTCAGAAGGAAGAGGAGAAAAGAGAAAAGGCCCCTCTACAGTAAATATAATCTCCCAGTTGAGAACAACAAAGGAACATTTCAGGGGTTCCATTCAGAGCAATGATTTCCCTCCCTTTCAATCAACTCTTCAGTATCCAATCAGTTAACAAAGCATTTTAGTAGGGGGAAAAAAACTAACTTTTATACTTAATGCTGCTCCCTGAAAACAGGCCTTCCTGCCTCCTCCCCCACACTCCAACCCAGAGAACAAATCACTGAGGAAGGAGTTAAACTGGTTAAAGGAACCTCTCCCAGCACCCAACCTGAGGACAGGCAGATGTCTGAGGCTGCCTTGGAAGGAAAGCGGACACTCCCAGGTTTGGTCCAGGTGCCCCCTCCTGTTTCCTTAGGTCACTGATCCTCAAAGGTGAGCCAGTAGCCCTGAGTAGCTCAGATGTCACACCCAGTGAAAGGGCTGGCTCAGCCTGCAGCTCAGATTCTATGGCTGGGCTTGGGTAGGGTTACAAATTTGGTGTGATGCCTTTCAACCTTTAGTCAGGACAGATACCCTTGGGTTCACCAAGAGCTCAAGGTCAGGCAGAGGCAAAGCTGAAGCCAAGAGGAGATTTCTACAGGCCCCTAAACTGTGCTTCTGGGAAGGATGAGCATTTCCTAACCAGTCATGAGTCCATGAATACCATGCAGTCCTTTAGAAGCCCGGGGATCAGTACAGGCCCATGAGGCTAGGAGACATTAGCATACATCCTTTGGCCCTCCCTGGAAAACATCCACAAGTTAACTTGGCATTGAGAAAGTTATGTCAGGCTGGTGAGATAGCTCAGTGGTTAAAGGTGCTTTCTTGCAAAGCCTGCCTGGCCAGGGTTTGGTTCCCTAGTAGCCACATAAAGACAGATGCACAAAAGTGATGCATGTATTTGGAGCAACAAGAAGCCCTGGAGCACCGATGCTAGTCTTTCTCTTTCTTTCTTCCTTTTCTCCCTCCCTCCCTCACTCCCTCTTTCCTCACAAATAAATAAGTAGCTTTTAAAAAGAAAGAAGAAGGTTATGTCTTGGCTAAGGAGCTAGCTTGGTCATTCACCTGTTTGTCACACAAGCATGAGAACTTGAACTCAATCCCCATGACCCACTTTAATACCATGCGTGGTAACATCACTTGTAACCCAGGTGCCAAGGAGTTGGAGACAGGTAAATCCCTGGGGCTCTGATGGCCAGCCAGTATAGCTTAATTGGTGAGCTCCAGGCCAAAGAAAGACAGGCCTGAGGAATCCTGTCTCAAAAAAAGGTAGATGGACTGGAGAGATGGCTCAATGGCTAAAGGCACTTGTTTGCAAAGCCTGACTACCTGGGTTCAATTCCCCAGGACCTACATAGAACCAGATGAACAATGTGATCCATATGTCTGTAGTTAGCAGTTACAGGAAGCCCTGGGTCACCCATACTCACTCTCTGTCTGCCTCTCTCTCTCTCTCTCTCTCTCTCTCTCTCTCTCTCTCATAAAGAAAAATATTTTTTAAATGTGGATGGCCCATGAGGAAACCCTAACCCAAGACTGTACTGTCCTAAACACACACACACACACACACACACACACACACACACATTCAAAAGAAGAATCAGGTAGTGTCTTAGCCCAATCTGCCCAGGCTATGCTCATCCTACAGAGCCACTGACTTCATAAAAGCATCCCTTGGCTCATGTCACCAGATCCTTGAACAAACCACATCAGCACATCCACTGCTCCTGTGAAGTTCCAAACAAAACCAGCTAGAATTCTGACTCTTTGGCAAAGGCACCCGGTGCCAAGTTCAGCATGCCAGGCAAGACCATGTTCACAAGAGCAGCCCCAGTGCCTAATTCTGGACCTGGGGCTCCACAGATGCTCAGGAAAGATATTTAGAAGGAAGAAAGAAAAGGAGAGGAGAAGAAAAGACATACTTTGTGTGGTTGATTGGTTTTCGAGAGATAGAGAACAGCACGAAAAAGAGCCAGCATGTATCAAATGCACATGTGTAAATGTACCTAGCAGTATTCTAAGCACTTCTATTTGCTCATTATATTTTATATATGAAAAACTGAGTCTCAGAGCCATTAAATAACTTTCCCTGGGGTGCACAACTAATAAAGCTCAACTCAAAGCTGGGAAGTGGGAATGCTGGCCCATCAAACTAAAAAGTGCACACTTTTTCTCTGACAAGCTGTCTTCTTAGACTCATAAAATATTTGGATCAAAATTAACCTTGGTGATAATCTCATTTGAATTGTTTGAAGCCCAGAGAGGTAAAGTGATTTGCCTCAGGTCACCCAGCTGGTCTGTGGTTTAGGGCCAAGAAATCATTCCTCCTAACTTCCATCTTAGTATTTTTGGCATTATCCTCGCCTCTCAGAAAAGCCATAGCCATTAACCTATCAAATCAGCTCATTAAGAAATAATGCAAGATATTGGGAAAATATGGTCAGTACATTTTGTCTTCCCAGAGCAGCTGCAGGTTCATAAATTCAATAGGAAACATAGGAAGACTGTGGGGCTTGAAGGCCCCCAGATGCCCCTCCCATTCTGTGACAGAGGTCTGCACCTGCAGGGAGCAGGAGCTCTCTAGAGAGGTTCTGTGGAGCCATCAAAACCTGTCCAACAAGCTCAGAGTAATGAGGCCAGTAACAGGACTTTCATTGCTTCTCTTGGTCAAATTCTTCACCCAAGGGCCCGGATGTGTGGGTCTTCACACCTCAGTAGTCTTCCAGCCCGTGAGCATCTTGTTATGCTTCCATGAGGATGGCTTTGCTCTTGGAATTTTCAGGGTGGATAAGGAGAAGAAAATGAGGTACTTGCTTAGCCAGTAGAGAACAGAAGGTCTGGTCCCCTCACCATCTCTAAGGCCCTGCTTGATCTGGAATACATTGCTTGGCTCATGTCTCTCTTCTGGCTGGCTTTTCTGTCTTCTTGTTGACTCTGTCCCTGTCACTCAGTGCTCTTAAGTTTCCTCTCTCCTCCCACCTCCCATGATCATTCTAGAGCCTCACCAGCAAGTCAATTCATCTCCAGAGGAACTTGCATTCATTGCACCTCTCAAGGAAAGCTAGATGACTGACAGTTGTCTCTCCCACAGCAAGATTTTGTGACTTCCTCCAGGCCATGGACTTGTCCACTTTCTGACCTCCCACACTTTACAGCCTTCCTGTGCAATTTAGTCATTCATTACACATGGTCACCGTTTCCAGTAATGGCTTCCCATGCACAGTCTCATTTCTGGAATAAATGTGCAGCTATCTAAAGGCAAGAACCAAGAACTAAAGCTCACTTCTTCTCAGCAGCACTTCCCATGAGGATGAAGAGACAGGCAGTCATCAGATGTCCATGGATGAATGTGTGGGTGCTGTGCAGCTAGGTCACACCTCAGTGGTAATGCAACCATCACCTTGCAGGACCAAAGAACAAAGCATGTGAGAGAAGAGGCGAGTAACATACCTTGGTGTCCACAAGGCTCAGGCCATGCTAGCATGTGGACACATGGGACCAAGAAGGAACAAGTCATCTGGCATCCAGGAAACGATGCAAGGGAGAGGGGAACCACATGACCAAAGGTAAGCCCAAAGGCACCCCTTCATAATGGATGGTAGAGGGCCTCGTGAGTGCTCAGCCATCCCTAAGGAGTTATCAGTAGTGAGTGGTTGCTGGGGCATGAGAGATCACTCTCTTCAACGATGTATCCACTAGTGTTTTAGGGGGATCATAATGTGAGTAGGAGGGAGAAGAGAGGTGGTAATAGGGGAATCTATATAACCAAGTTGCAATATGTGTGCAGGAAGTTGTAAAAAATCTTTGAATGATAACCCAACCTACCTGAGCGTCCTCACTTTAGGTGACAGGCTTGCTTGGACTGATCTGGTTCTTACAGAAGTTGGATTTGTATGAAAGGAAGCTATTCAACACTGTCCCCATCCTTCCTCCCGACCCAGGACTTCTCCATATCACCAGTCGCATTGATTCCTTATAAGACTACACTTGCAATGCTATACTTTCCAGGCTTTCTGGACTCTCTCCTGGCTCCCCTTCACTAGTCTGATCACCTTGAGTGAGTTGTATCATATCTCTGTATACCTACATCCAAAATGTGAGTAAGAATTAAATGAACATCTATTTAAAGTCCCTTGAATAGTTCCTAACATATATGCGTGATTAATATTTTTTGCCCAATCTTAGCAAAGTATTTCTCTTCAGAGACAGTTACCTTTAAGAATAAATTGGTTTTCTAGCCTGCAAAATAAACTTTTTTCTTAGATACAGCTGAGTTTTTTTCTTATAATTTGTCTCACCTTTAAAATGAGATGGAAATTAATTTAGCTTAAGAATGATTTCATTTTGTGAATGACTGCTGTTAGTTTTAATGATCAATGCACTGTGGTGGGCTGATAAATAAATGATTGTCCTCAGTCCTGATTTCTTCTAGAAAGCACACAGGAAAAGTAACATTGATGCTGAATATACTAAGAGCTGTAGCAGAGCTAGAACGCCTCGTGGATACTATAAGGAGGAAGAGAATGCTGTATAGCATGGAGATACTGAAGAATCTTATAAACACTAACCACAAGAAGACCAAGTATATTTATTTATTCAACATTTATTATGGAGTTAATACATGTCAAGTACAGGGGAAGAATAAATGAGTTGTCTGAACAAAATCCCTACCTTTAGTAGCTGCTCTTCAAGCAAAGGAAATAGACAATAAATGAAATGAAATTAATATATATAAAGTAAGGAGAGAAGGAGATCAAAGAACAGAGGAGAGATTTGGAAAGGAGGGAGAATGAGTGAGATGGATATTTTGTCCAGGATGGTGACAAAAGGTCCAAAATGAATGTTGGAATCATCCTGAAGGATGCAAGGGATAAGCTTCCCAGGTGCCTGGGAAAAGAGAATTCAGGCAGAGTATTAGCTTTGCAAAGGAATATACCAGGAAAGATTTGGGAACAGACAGGGGCCATGTGACGCAGAGCAGAAAGCCAGAGGAGACCCACAAGAGACCTTAAGACAAAGGGAGGCCAGATCACACAGTGCCTCCATGGTCAGTGGAAGGACTCTGGCTTCCATTGCGAGGAAGAAAATAAACACCATCACGGTGTTTTAAGTGGGTGTCTTCCTAGGTACATATGTAGTCTCAGAAAAGAGAAGAACCAAGAATGCTCCAGATTCATCTATCCAACATATCCAACTGCCTTTACCACCTTTGCTGTGAGAGGTCAGGCAGGCACCCCCAACCTACCATGGACAAAGTAAGTGTTCCACTTTTCACCTCCAAACTCAACCTCCCAAGAGTCTTCATCTCAGAAAATTCCAGTCTTCCAATCATGGAGGCTGCTTATTCATTCACCCCACAGGTAGTTTAAATCCATCAGCCCACTGAAGACATAAAATCTGTTTACCCCACCCCCTCTCCAGCCACTTCTTTGGTTCAAACCACCATGTCTCCTACCTGGAAGACAGCAAGGATCCTCATGAGACTCCCTGACCACTTCTGCTGCTTCTCTCTGTACTTACTCCCCACATCACAACTCAGATGACCCATTAAGCCATATGGTTTCAGTGGCTCCTTGTCTTAGAGTATAAGTTGAAGCTCTTATAAAACAACCTTCCTCTGTGCCTATAACAAGGCTGGATCCCAAGTCGCACTCAGGATGGATAGATGGATGGAACTGAGAACTTTAAAGCAAGGTAATTCTTTCCTTCTCTCTCTCACCCTCCCGGTTTTCTTCTCTTTCCCCCTTTGTACACATCTCCCTCAGCTAAATAAACTTGTCTCTCTAGAAAGAAAATATTCAGGGCTGGAGTGATGGCTCAGAACAACCCAGGTTCCATTCCCCAGTACCCACATAAAGCCAGATACACAAAGTGGCAGATGCATCTAGAGTTTGTTTAAAGTGGCTGGATACCCTAGGATGCCCATTCTCATTCTCTCTCTCTCCTCTTTCTCTTTCTCTCTCTGTTTTTAAATAAAATACTTTCATAAAGAAAAATTTGTTATCAATATCAATGTTCATTTTTGAGCCAGTCAGTTGTACCTGGATAGGAGAAAATTCATATTTTGTTCAGACTGAATAGAGTGGAGCAGAGAGGAAATGCGAAGATCCCTAACATAAAAGCAATACTTAAAGGCCTTGGCTTCCACAGGACAAATTAAGAGAATCCTGAATAAAAGAGGTTTAAGAAAAAGGCGCTGAAGAAGGAAAGTGGAGAAGAGCAAGCATTAAGGAATTGAGCAATACTGTGTGGATAGAGGCCCAGGAGTCATCATGCACAAGGCTTCAACAAGCGTGGGTATGTGCATCTGCAATGTGTGCATCGAGATAGGGACTCACTCCATGCTGACCTGGGACTCACTATGTAGCTCAGGTTGGCATCAAATTCAAGAGATCCTCCTGCCTCACCCTGCTGAGTACTGAGATTATAGGCAAGCATCACCATGACCAGCTTGGCCAAGTAGATGAATACATGAACAAGGCCTGAAAAGCTCTTGTCTGTGACAAGAACAAAAAAATCATGCCCCATATACTTGACAGGTTTTAATTAGACACTTAGTCCCACCAATTGTGGATTGGATAGCAAAGGCTGAAGTCCAAGTCCAACTTGGACAGTTTAGGTTAGTAAGTCAATTTGTTTCTGTGATGGTATAATATTTAAATTTTATAAACAATAGATCATAGAGATGTCTGTCTATGTTGGGTTCTGCTCTTTGACTTAGGAAAGGAAATGGAGTTGAATTCTTGCCCATTTCTATTTATCAAGATTTTCCAGAGAAAAGAGTCCTATAAGCTAACTTCCCCTGAGGGCAGTACCTTCTGGACTAAGCCATTGTCTCTGTCTCCTATGCTGATACACAGACTGCACCAAGGAACAGTGCAGACAACATGAGCTTCATTGGTGCATAAGCCTGGCTTTCCAATTATCATAATCTTATTAAATATTATCTAAATCAGTGAAATACAAATGCAAAAAGACTTCATATCTATGGAAACTAAGTTTAATAACTAAGAAAGTCACACCAACGACAATAAACCTTAGAATGTCCTTTCCAAATAGGCAGAGAGAGAAAAAACATATATCATTGTTTGGAAATTACAATATCTAGGAATATGAGCTTCAAATGAATGGAAAATATTTTAAGCTTTGACTTCACTTTAAAGAAACTAAGCCTAGAAATTATAGATAATTTAGTATGTCTGTAGTTTCTGCAAGAAAATCAAAGTACAATTTTTATCAGAGGCCCATATTCACATGAACGTTCACACCAAAATGTTGGCACAAGCATATATATTTAATTTAAATGTATATTAGAATTTAAATGTAATGTGCTAATTTGTTGCCATTCATTGAATTGATCTGCTAATTGCCCCATATCTAAAGAAACATCTTCCTACTTTTGGTTGCTTCATAAAAATTTTTCAAGGTCAGATGAGAATAATGAGCGAGGAAAGCATTTCATAAACAATAGAAGGTGACACACAGGTAGCCTTAGCAAGAATTGTCTGCTTCCTTGTCTGGTTTCTGTTAACACAATGCTCTGAGCATCACAGGAGATGCATGCATTGTCCTGGGCCTGGATTTTAGATTCAGCGCCTCCTCCTAAGCGCCTTTCCACACCAGCTCCACTTCTAGTTGTCAACTTCTCCAGTCCTCTGCAGGAGGAGTTAATTAAAGGACCGCTGGCAGCCTCCAGTGAGAGAGCTGCACACAACAAATGTCTACTTCTCACTGCCTGTCAGAATCCAGCGCAATGTTGTCCTTGTTGTGGTCATCCAGGACCCTAAGTCGTTTCACCCTCCAGGGTATCAATAACTTCTTCAGATAAAAAAAGAGAGTTTCCAAAAGGAATCAAACATACATCACACTTCAGCATTTCTGCCCTTCATTATGGATTCTGATGTGATACCTGGACGCAAAGACATCTGGGAAACGTAGTCTTGGGCCATCTCAGCCTTGCAGAGCTACTCTCGAGAATTCTTGATCATTGGTGGGAATGGGGGAAGACAAGCGTCTCTCTCAGGGCAGTCCAAAAGGAAAGGAATGTAACAACATTTATAGGCCTTGGCTGATGTCTGGGTGGAAAACCCACCTGCAGAAAAATGCAGGGAGGTATCAATGGAAAAATCAGACCATAACCTACATAAGTGAGGCAGAGAGCTGGATTGGCTTTTCAACCCAGGCAAAAGGTTCATACCCATCAATGGGAGCTGCTTTACTTGCACCAACTCTGTTATTTGATGGTGCTAGGAATTGAACCCCGATCTGCATGCTACACACCAGGCCTTGATTCTTCTTGAGTGTTGGCTTGGTACACACAGAAGTCAACTGGACACAGAAAATGTAGTGAACTTCAAAATCCTTGATCAAATTTCTCCTCAATCTCCCTACACTTCTTGGTAACACTTGTGTGAGGACTAGATTCTAGCATCCACAGTATTCCCTGATAAAGTTATCATACCTCAGCTCTCAATACTTCCCTGTATCGGTCTGAGTCTTTATCACCTTCTCCACCTGCCTATGGCCTCAGCATTCTCCCAAAAGGCTTTGCTCACTCTTTGTCACAATAGTGTCCAAAAACATCAAATAGGTACAGTTCCAGTCAGCTTTCCTGTCACTGCAACACAGAACCCAACCAAAAGCAGCTTGAGGAGGAAAGAGTTGATTTTGGCTTACAGACTGGAGGGGATGTTCTGTGATGGCAGGAAAAACATTCACATGTGCAGAGGCTGGACATCACCTCCTGGCCAACATTAAGTGGACAACAGAATCAGGAGAGTGTGCCAAACACTGGCAAGGGGAAGCTAGCTATAACCCCTAAAAGCCTGTCCCCAACAACTCACCTCCAATAAAGTTCCATTCCAAAATTGCCATCAGCTAGGGGTCAGGCATTCAGAACACATTAAGTTTATGGGGGACACTTGAATCAAACCTCCACAGATACCAATGCAATTATTTTCAAGTGCAAGTACCACCCCTTACAGGACATAGGGCAGTTTCTGGGATTCATCTAGGGCACATAGGAATCTAAGGTCATTTAAGAAACTCTCGCTATTTTGAACTAGCTATCTTTTTTTAGAGTCATTTAGGGGAGCATGAGAGGAACATCCTCACTGACTCCCAAACAAGAAGTACAGCAATGTCCTGCCCTCAGAACTCCCCTTTCTTACAAATACATACCTTACTGAGGCAAACCAAACCCAGGGTCAAACCAAACCCAGTGGCTTCTCCAAGAATTTTGTTGCTTTCCACAATTCCTTTAGCTAGAAAGACTCTGACCCTCACTTGTTAATGAAGCTGGGAGCATGATAGCATGTTAAATCCTGTTTTCTCTGTTCTTAATGTATCAGAGTCTAATGTGACAAGTTCTTCATTGTTCTAGGGGCTCTCTACCTTCCTATGAGGCAGTGAAACTTGTTGCTTTCGAGTTAGAAAGCTCCAAGCAAGGCTTTCAGGTTGTGGCTATTCATGAAAGGATTTCACTAACTTATTCTTGTTACAGAAGCAAAGTAAAAAATAAAAGGAAGGGAAAGGAATCATTGATTTGTTGGAGGGACTAATACATGGGAAAATTGGCTAAAACTGAAAATGATAAATGATGACAAAGCTAAAAGCCAAACTGAGGACATTGGATTTGGTTTTATAGATAAAACATCAGGCTTGGAGTCAGGGATGCTTAAACTTGGTGTCAACTTGTATGGATTTAGAATCACCTAGGATAGATATGGCTGAGCATATCTGTAAGGTGCTTCCAAAAGGCTTACTTTGGTAGTTTGAATGTATGTCCCCCATAGACTCAGGTGTTTTATTAAAATTGACTTTGCATCTTCAACCCCCTAGCAGGCTGACTCCAGTTACATGGGGAGGGAGGGCGTGTCACTGGGGGCAGATCTGCATTTCTGCCTATATGCAGAGAGGGTTTGAGCTCTGGCTGCGCTTGCTTGTGGTGCTGGCTGTTTGGTGGTGTCTCTCTACTTTGATTTATGAATGAGAGCCAGCTTCTTCCACCATCTGACGGAACTGATCCTGGATCTGTAAGCTTGAACTGAATCCCTTCCTCCCCTAAATTGTGTCTGTTTGAAAGTTCTTCCAAGCAATTTGGAGCTGACTACAACACCTAAACTGGGAAGCCCCAGTTTGAATGTGGGTAACCCATTCCACAGGGTAGGGTCCAGGACTGAATAAAGAAGAGAATGAGAGCTGAGCACCAGCATTCATCTCTTTGTATCCTGACTGTGGACTGAATATGACTAGCTGCCTCATATATCCACTGCCATGCCTTCCCTGCTGTGATGGACTGTATCCCCACGAACTGTAAGCCAAAATAAACCTTAAGTTGTTATGTTGGGTATTTATAGCAACAAGAAAAGTAATTATAGGCTGGAAAGATTGATCAGCGGTTAAAGGTGCTTGCTTGCAAAGCCTGATGGCTCAGGTTCCAATCCCCAGTACCCACATAAAGCCAGATGCACAAAATGGCAGATGTGTCTGGAGTTTTCTTGCAATGGCTAGAGCCCCCTGCATGCCCATTCCTGCTGTCATTCAATTCCCCTTCTCTATCTCTGCAAATAAACAAAAATATCTGTGACCCCTAATCAGGTTAAACTGATCTGTAAGTAAATATGACCAGTGAATCAGGAGAAAGGCAAAGGGGACAGAAGGAAATGGGGCAGGTGTGGAAGCAACAGAGGAGGGAGATGTACACAAACCTAAATTAACAATAATCTGACTCCATAGAACCCTATCTTCTGTATAACAAGTTCTGGAGGTAGACAGAGCCCCAAAGGGGGTGGGGGGTGTGGAAGCCTACCTATGGTACAAAGGATGCTGACCTCTGGATCCCCGACCCAGTAAGTAGTTTCCTCCCACAATGAGCTGTTGATCAGAGTGACCCACATGGTCCCTTAAAAAAAGACAAACTTTTGTCACAGCCCTTGAATACCCACCTTAGGCAAAAAATAAGACCCTATTGCTGAAGATTCTATAGAATGATATCACACAACACTGAGAGACCCTGCTGAATCCAGAAACGAAATCAGCTCCCAGATGGGCAGCCTGGGTGATGCCAGAAGGTGTTGCATGAGCTTCCAGGGGAACCAGACCAGCAATATCCTGAGTGGGCAGGAGGCATCTTCAAGTTACACTGACCAATGGCTTGAGAGTGCAGAACACACTGCTATATGGCACAGACAAGCAAGTCAAGAAGTGCCCATCTGTGCAATAGTGGCACCCAACCTAGGTGGGTAATCAACAGCTAGCTAATTGGCTATGAGATCTGCTCAGAGGCAGGGAACCCCTGACTGGTTAGGGGACCCAGGGCAACCCTGAATGGTGAGCAAGAACCCCATCTACGTGGGGAAAGTCCTCACTAACCATAGCTCCTCAGAAAGGCTACACCTACCAAACTCTCACTAACCTAGCAATATTTGTCTCAATTGACCAATAATGATCTCACTCTCCACTGGAGACTCTATTTGTATTTTTCAGAAAGCAACGAGAACCGGGGACAACTGAACTCTACCAAAGGGACAAGACTTGATAGGGGGACACCCAAGCAGGAGACGATTCACCTCAAACTCACCATTTAGAGCCCTAATGCAACCTCTAAGGAAGGGAGATGGTGAGCAAAAGAGCTACTCCCACAGCAAGGCAGATAACCTGGGGAAGGACGATAGAGAGAGGCACCAAGGGTGCCCAAAATTGTCCAAAATACAAATCTACAGACTCTTAAAAACCTAATAACTATGCAAAATTTAAACTCACCCACTATGACTCAGGGAAATTTGTGGAAGAGGGGGTGATGTAAGAGTCATGGGGGGGAGAATAATTAATGCATAAGAGAGAATGTTATCATGGATTCAATGATATCTAATCTAAGAACCTTTGATACTGAGCATATTGTTGTGTTAATATATGTAATTTTAAGCCAATAAAAACATTTTTAAAAAGTCCATTCCATTTCAATTAATCCACACTGCCTGATCTATACGACCATGCAAAGCTACTCCCTGCCCCACACCTACAGCACATTTCTCTGGGCTTGTTTTCCACAGAACCCAGTTTGAGGAGGCATCTGATAATCATTTGAGTGTGAAGCACAGGACAGGATTCCAATTCTAGGTCATGGCTAGATGAAGACCAGGTTCCTGAAGATGGAAATTATTGGGAAGCAGTTGGTGAGATGTGTGTGTGGCAGGGCAGAGGGTGGTGGGGAGGAAAGGTAGTGAATCCAGGCCTGAAATTCAATGAACACCATAGTCAACCTGCTATCCATAAACAGTTGTTTGGCATTTTCCTAGCCTAGCTTCCGTCCCCTTCTACCAAGTAGCAAATCAAAAATAAGGCCTTTAGGACAAATGCTCAAAAATAAAGCCATCAAACCATGAGAGGGCTAGACACAAGGGATCACATGCTCAGGGACTAGGGGAGAGCTTCCAAAAGATAGAGTATGGTGTAGACAGGAAGAGAGGTAGAGAACTTTTCAGTGTAGACAATGAGCTGCTCCCATAACTTCCAGGATTCCAAGCAAAAGAAACCAGAGTTACTATGGTCCATGTACTTGGCCTCCTCCATTGGTTCAGACAGACAAAGCAAGGTTTATGTCAGAAAAAACTTGGGCCCTAATTGTAAATGTTGCAGCTGGATTAAGTCTTCTCCTTGACTAGGAAGAAGGGCAGAGGAGGGGAAAGGAACAAGAGAGAATATTGGATATTTGCTCATCAGCAGGATTTGGAATTCAAGATTTCTGCAACACAACAGCCCCCATGAAAATTTAAGGTCTTACATAAAATTCTGTCACTGATAGCCAGTGCTTTCTTACCTCCCTCTGTATTCAGGGATGTTCTGAGCCTGGTTGCTGAGGAAACAGCCTGGAAGGAAGAGGTCAAATGTAGGAATCATTCATAAATTCACACATGTATTTTCTCCCCAATGCTCATGCTTCCCAAGAGCTTACTGTGAGGCCGGGCCATGTGTCTAGTTGTGGACAAGAAGATCTGTTGATAAGTGAGCAGCATGGAATCCTCCAGACTTACGCAGGGAAAGACTTTCTGTAATTCCTGCTCCCACTTCCCTGCACTGTGAACATGGCGCCCCACCAACATGGCAAAGCTTTGAGAGCAAAATGGTCCAGCTTGCAGAATACACAGGAATAGTTGGCCCCACTCCAGTTGCCTGCCACAAATGAGATGTGCAGGCTACTCAATGTGAATCCAGAGTCTTTACCACCCCTTTCAGGACTGATAATTCACATGAGTGATGGCTCAGAGAATTCAGGAAAGTCTTTATTTGCCATTTCCAGTTTGTTACAAAGCACATGTACTCAGGAACAGCCAAAGGGAAGACAGGGCAGGTGGGAGAGCACAGGGGAGATTGGGCACAGAGCTTCTCTGAATGCACCACTCACCAGCACACCAACCAGAAACCCTCTGAAGCTTTTTGAAAAGTTTGCATTGAAGCTTAATTACCTAAATATGGGTAATTAAATCAATGGGCACTGGTGATGGATCTGCATCATTAATCTCTTCCTCCCCTAGGTCATTTGGTGTATCTAAAGGTTACAGCCTTCTAATCACATGCCTACTTACTCTGTCAACCAGGCCCCATCGGAAGTTAGCAGTCCCCCACACACACACCACCACCACCCTTCACTTCATTGGCAAACTCAGTTAGGTTTAGAAAGGGTTTGTTATGAAGAACCAGACGCTCCTAACCCTTGAGGAATTCCAAAGGGTTTGGAGCTCTGTGCCAACATGTATTCTTCATGCTTTTCCATAGCAAAGTATAAATGTAGATTTCTTAAGTTTGACAAATGTAGCATTGTAATGGAAGATACACCAAGTGGGTGAGGGGAGTCTGGAAACTCTACTTTCATTGCAACTCTGCTAAGAATCTCAAAGTATTTGCTTCCCAATCATTCACACTAAAAGTCTGCTAAGTCCAGCTCTCTATGAGGAAACAGAACAGACTCCTCAGTGAGGCAGTATTCTTGAGCTCGGTTTAACCAGGAGATGGACATTGGTCCAGAGTTTGAGTCTCTGTCTGCCTGTCTGTCTGTCTGTCTGACTGTCTGTCTGTCTCTCTCTCTCTCTCTCACACACACACACACACAGTACTCTATGAAGATAACAAGTCAGTGTTTTTGCCTGAGCACCCACTTAGCATCATGGGACACATCAGAGCTGCAGGAAAACTCTCATCAGTGGTCACAGTTTGACAACAACTAAATGAAACAAGCTTTTAAACACACTCTGCAGAGTACCTATGTCTGTGCAGGGGAGCTTGGTTGGGTCCTGGAAGATGCCTCCCATATCAGGCAGGTGCCTCTCAACAGCAGGGGTTTTGATACGCAGTAGCACTCAACAAAGGATGCTTTTGGGGAGAGTAGTTTATAGCAATAAAGGGAAATCTGCCTACCAGTTTGAGGGCAACCTCTGAACAGAGACAAAGCACAGACTTATTTGCAGCCAAAGGCTCCTTAAGGAAAGGTGTAGTGTATCCTTTGAGTCTCTCCAATCTTGAAGAGTAGGTGCTCAGCACAACTTTGTTTATCAGATTGGGTTGAATTTCAATGAATTATTGAATGACATTCCATGCTTAATGTAACCCACTTAACCCCTTTCATCAGCTTCAAGGACAGATGTGGCTACTTCTATTTTCCAAATCAATGCTTTAATCTTTGACTCTAGTCTCTCTAGATTTGAAGGCTGGTGAAAAAATTTACCATTTAAATGAACTTGGACTAGTTATTTATTCTCACAGTAAACCCATCTTCTAGGCCATTAAATAGGAATGATGATGGACTATTTCTCCAAGAATTATGGCAACAAGTATATGTTGGCACCTAGAATTATATCTGACAAATATTGAAAGGATTCAATTTTTCACACACTCATTCCACTGGCCATGAAACAGCTAAGAAAGTCGGGGCTAGTTTGGTCTAAAGGGATTAATCTACATTCCAGATTCCAAAAGGGCAGGGATAGAGACCCAAATATGTCTACTCACCACTCAAAAAACCAATGCTTTTGAGGCAATAGATAGTGAAAAGTCACTCTGGCTTATTCAAAGGCTGGCACCCTGAAAAGATGAAGGGAGACTATTGCCCTCCCAAAAGAAAAACAATCTTAAGATTATCCTAATGTCTTTGGACTGTAGTGAGGCAGAACACTACTCACCTCATGGCTGAGACCCTAGAGGAAGAGGAAAGGAAGGGGAAGGGCTGCATTATACCCTTCAAAGGCTCCCCCAAAGCCTTAGATATTCCACCATCACCCTGTGTGGTGGGACATTCCAGATCCAAACTGAGGCCTCAGGATCAGACTCCTGGGTCATAGGTAGCTTAAGGTTGACTATTTGGGGAACCTTTAGACTGTGTGTGCACCTCACAAAAGGCCTTTGTAGGAAAAGAGAGATGCAGGAAGCAATGCTCTGAAGTAACACATTCTGACTGAAGTCTTCATCATCTAGAGTGTCCCTCCTAAACCCACAAAAACATCACAATTGACCTCAATCTCCTGGTACTAATTCTGAAGATTATTTAAACAAATGCACCAGGTTTCTGCTGGTTACACCTCACAATGGTTTCCTTATTTAGCTTATTTAGTAGATGTACAGGACTGAAGAAGAGGGAGTTATCTGAACACCACCAGATGTTCTGGCTTCTGTAAGTCTAAAGAAGGAGTACGTACCAGGTAACAACTTAATCTTCCAGATATACTTTTCCTTTATGAGTTAAATGCCTGGTAAGGGCAGGGGAAGTTGTCAACTCTCAAGAAAACAGACACTGCTATAATCGGGTGTCAATATACTGAAGTTGTTTATTTTGGTGGTCCTTTTTTCTCTGGTTTCTAAACATTTCACAATGGAAACTGGTTTATGCAGTAAAAAGTTCTGCTCTTGCTAGTTTGGATCCTTCAAGAATTTCTGTTTTAAATATTTTATTTATTTATTCATTTATACACAATGAGAGAGAGGAAGAGAGAGAGGGAGAGAGAGAGAAAGAGAGAGAGAGAGAATGGGTGCACTAGGGCCTCCAGATGCGAACAAACTCCAAATGCATGTGCCATTGTGCATCTGGCTTTAAGTAGGTACTAGGGAATCAAACCCAGGTCATTAAGCTTTGTAGACAAGTGCCTTAACCACTGGGAAATCTCTCCAGCCCCAAGAATTTCTATAGTAGTCCCAAACTTGCATATCCAACATTACATATTATAAAATTCTGCTGAGAAATTAGCTCAGTTAGTAAAGTGCTTGCCTTGCACACATGAGGGCCTGAATTCAGTCCCCAGAACACACACAAAATTGCTGGGTGTGATAACACGTCAATTAGCCTATTATCCCAGCACTGGGGAAACAGAGACAGGAGAATATCTGGGGCATGCTGAACAGCGAGTTTAACTCAATTGGTGGGCTCCAGAAAGACTCTGTCTCAAAAAGCCAGGGTGGGGGGGATTGACAGTGTTACTGAGGAAGACATTAGAGGTTGTCCTCTGACCTCTACATGCATGCACACTACACACGCCCATGCACACCACACACACACTGTCATAGTCAGCCACATGCCACTGGGATGAATCTCCAAACCAGGCACAGTTTATGGGAGGAAAGGATTTATCTGTAGCTATAGACACAGGGGAAGTTCCAGAATGCAAAAGAGGCTGCTCCCCTTTCACAGGTCAAAGCAGAGAGAGAAACCAATCACCAACACCACACACACAGAACAGAAATCAGGCAGGAGGATGAAGGAGAGAATTTCTTCCCCTTTATATAGCCCTAGGGTGGGGTCTTACAACCCTTCCCCAGACTTAATGGCTTCCTGGGTTTCTGGAATTTCCTTCCTGCATGTCCCACAAAGGAAAGGATATTTACTTCCAGCTTCTTTGAACTTCTTTACATCTTGGCCCTTGCTGAGAGGCTGCTTTGCTGTAAATATCCTCAGAGACCCACCCAAGATAATTAAAAAGATCCAAGTTGACAACAAAACCTAACCATCACACATGCCCATGCACACCACACACGCCCGTGCACACACACACACACACATACACCCTTGCATCCATGCAAGTTTAAACATTATATGCTCAACATTAAACTCAAAGCAACAACTTCCATCAGGGTGGCTAAGTCCAACAGAGCTTCGGGCCTCAATGACCAACCTTTCTGGAATAAATGTCCAAGCTTTGATGTTGATACAACTACCCATCCTGGGTCCCTTTCTTCATAAATTGTTCTTATAGGCTGATGGGTTCATGTATTATTTCCCTGGACTCTTATTCCTCCAGTAATTTCTGCAGATACTCTTAGAACAATAAAGTGGTCTAATGTTATAAAACCTTAAAAGAGTTCTATGTCTCATTCCATTTTCTTCTGTTAGGACTCTAAATTCTATACACATCAGAGAATCCTTCTTCAAAACAGAGAAGGATGTTTACTGAAAGTATTAGCAGGAGCAGTATTGATCAGGCCATGAGCTGGTTTCGTGTGCCTTATAGGGCTATCTAAGAGAGAGACACCAAACTTGAGGAGTGATTTTAAATTAGTCTTGAAGTCATATCTACTTCTTCAATTTAAATCATTTTAAATTCTGTCTCTCTGGTCATTAATTACTTTTGCTTCCCTTCTGAAGAGTAATGTATTTTTTTTTACCAAGCTAAGATGTTTCTCCAACCTATAAAAACATCTGTGTGAACTTCTACAAGGTCACAGGGTCCTTTCATTTTGATCTATTTAATTCCAAATCTTAATATAGCACTTATGCCCCCTATGAGATAAACAATTAAATTTTATTACCCACTTTTCTAAGGTGTGTGTGAAGTTGCCATAGAATTGTATTCTTTGAACACTTAAGAGCATCGCTGTTTCTTCTGAGCATGTTGTACCATATATTATATTCAAGTGTGTGTGTGCGTGTGTGTGTTTGCATATATGCTTAAAAATACCAACTCTGATTTGAGAAAATAGTATATCCTGAGTTTAGCATAAGTGATCACATTCTAGGAACACAGAGTCAAGTTATGCAAAATGATGTGGTCCACCATGAAAAAAGACTACATGAAGTTTATATTCACAGAAAAAAAAATGCCATGAAAAAATGTGTTTTTAAAGTACACAGATGGAGTCATCTTGTAGGTGGCTACAACAATGTTGGAAAATCTACAGGATTTATATGTGGCCTTCATCAAATTCTTAGCTTCATGGTTAGTGGGAGCTAGGTATGTTAAGGATAGAAAGAATTCCCAAACGTCAAAAGGATTTCACATCATATACACTGGTAGATAATAGAAAAGTGGCTATTAAAATTGGCAAAAGATGGAGGCTGGGAAGATGGCTCAGTCGGTAAATCCATGAAAGTATGAGAATGATAGGAGACCAAAACTGGCTAGGCAGCTTAGGGGTGATGGACCCCAAAGTGAATGCAGGAATTATCCTTGGGCCTATAGGGGAAAGCGCTTTACTACAGGTCAGAAATGTGAGAATATGGCCTTTCCTTGTCTCTATCTGATTACTTCCTTCTTAAAGAATTCAGATTTGTAAAAATATTGCCCCATTTTACAGAAACCTGTGAAATCTGATCTTCCTCACATACATCTATAAACCTGCTCTGTGCTGATCCCCACAAAAATCCACTACCTGTGCCTCAAGGTGGGTTTCTCAAACCCCCTCTTGCCTCCCTGAGCAAGAGCTCTACTTTGCTTCCTTCTCTTACAACCTACTCTTCACTCTCTTCTTTAAACTATAATAAAATCGTTCGACACTGTGAATTTCTGATCTGTGGATTTCGTTCTTTGAATTCAAAAGACAGGGAACTCAGCTGACTGGGGATGGGGATGGGGGCATTGGGGAATTGGGCATAACAACTCATTGTTGTCCCACTAAATAATGTAACTCATTATGGACAATAAAAATAATTTAAAAAGACAGGGAACCAAGTGTCAGCATACAAGGAACCTGTCTAGATAACCTGAGTTTAGATCCCAGGCACAATGTAAAAGTTGTCTGTGGTGCTCTCTTACTGGGAATGTGGAGACTGGACAGTTCCATAGGGCTTGCTGGCTAGCTAGTGTAGCTGAGTCAGTTAAGCTCTAGGCTCAGTTTAAGATCCTGTCTCAAAAACTAAGGAGGAGAATAACTAACGGGGACACCTGACATCAATCTCTGGCTTCCATACCTGTGCATATACAAATACATGTTTGCCCATACACACCTGGGAACTCATACACTTATAAACATGCAAAAAAACTAGAATACATGAATTGTTAAAGGAGGAGGCTAAAGATAGCCCAAGATAATTTGGGCTCTTGTTCTATAACATTCTATCTCTCCATAATCACAATGTTCTACTCAGCCAAGTTCAGCCACCTGCTGGATCTTCAATATACTTGCGGCTTCTTTCGGGAACTTCCAGAGACATATGGTTATGGTCAGAATCCTAAAATTCACAAGCCCATTCTTGGCTTCTTTGGGAAACTTCCATTCATTCATCCACTTAACATTTATTGAACACCAGTGGTAAACAAGACAAGCATAGAGCCTGCCATCAAGGAATTCAGTTCCAGTGGAAAATGATAAACCAATAATGACAATAATAGATGATAAGCACGAAATCTCAGCACTATGCTCTGAAGATATGAGAAAGGGGAAACCTCACCTTGCCAGGGGTGGGAAGTAGCGAGGACAAGGACATTGACGCAAATAGTCTATATCATGGATGCATCTTGAAGTAAAGGATTTAGCCCAAAGGACAAGGCCAATATCCACAAGCCAGAGATAAGAATGGAGAGGAACTGATAATTTACAGCAGGAAAGGAGAGCTCTGGAGAGAGTTAGAAAGCAGAGCTCTCTCAAAGAAACTGAGTAGTTTTTATTGGGAAAACTGACATACATGTAAGTAGGAAAGCTTCATCAACATAGGCAGAGGGGGCATATTTCTGAGCATGCTCAGTTAGAGGTCACAACCACCTGCTCAAAGGAATGGCAGATGTGAGCAGCTCTGAGGGAAGAACGCAGTGTTAGAATGAACAACATGTACTTCTGGTCACCTAATAAGAAGTCAGAGTGACGAGTGGCTGTTACTGGTTCTTACAAGTTTTTCTCAAGGGCCTTAGCTGAAACAAACAAAAAACGTCTTTGAAGGTCACATTCTTCTAAAGGGAGGTACCTTTCTTCCATAAGGACAGGAGCTTACCCCTAAAATCCTTGTCTAGTACATTCCAGGCAGAGGCTGCAATATAGGCAGGCATCCCCAAAATGCCCCTTGAGTGGAGCTATCTACAAAGACTGATACATCTACTACAAGACCAAGTGCAGAGCAGATGAGCCTACTTGGCTAGGGAAGGGCCCTCAGGTCCTGGTGAGAGTGGGATTTTATCACATAGAACACAGAGATGGAAAACTGATTGCTCATAGGTTTCTGATTTTAGTATTCGTCGTATTTCAAAAACAATGTTTAGCTTGGTCTGACTTACCCACAACCTTCGTTGCCCTTTGACAACATCGTGCTTTTATTCTTGTTCCTGCTTATGTCTAAGGCTGACTGAGCCCAGCCTCGCTCCAGGACCTATTCTGAGACAATCAATGACAGAGGAAACAAGCACTGCTCGTGATGGCCACTTGAAGGAATCGGGAACCCATCCGAGCTGTGTGATCGCTGTTTTAAACTAATAACAGTTGAGTACAAAGTGGTCAAGGGAAATAATATCACCCAAAGTAGAGTAGAATCTCCCAAAAATTCAGCTGCCATGGACTCTTCTCAAGGATTTTCCTATTTGATGAGGGCTGGTCTTTAGCCCCAGCAAGTGTGGATTCAGCTACTTTAAGCCTCCCTTATAGGCAAACTTTCATCCGGGAAGAAGAAAGATTATCATAAAAAACAATAGAATGGCAATAAGTTAAAAGGCTTCTCACAGTCAAAGAAACCATCAATAGAGTGAAGAGACAGCCCATAGAATGAGAGAAAACCTGTGCCAACTATACACCCAACAGGGAATTAATTCCCAGGATATACAAAGGACTAAAAAAAAATTCAGCAAGAGTAAAATAATTCAATCGCTAAATGGGCAAATGAACTGAACATTCAGTTCTTAAAAGAAGTTCAAGTGACCAATAAGTACATGAAAAAAATGCTTGATATCTTTACAAATCTAAACTACACTGATATTCCATTTCACCCCAGGCAGAATGTCTATCATGAAAAACAAAACAATAAATACTGGCAAAGAAGCAGGAGAACATACTCTTATACACTGCTGGTGGGAATGTACATTAGTCCAGTCATTGTGGAAATCAGCATGGTTGTTCAAAAAAAATTAAATAGAACTTCCATATGACCAGCTATATCACTTCTGGGCCTATTTCCAAAAGAATCAGGCAGCTTACTATAAAGATACATGCATTCCCATGCTTCCTGCTGTTCATTATACTTTGTATAATTAATATATGATAACAAAATCCCATATGAGCATTCTACTCTTTCCCATTAAAGTCCCAAATAGTTCCCTTTTATTACGTTGTATGTATCACCCTCTACTTGGGGCTCTTCCTCCAGGTGTTCCATTCATGGGACCTCCATGTGTACCTGTGAAAATAAACTTTGTCTTTGTCTCTGGCAACCTTTTCTCAGTTCATTTATCAGACCCCTGACTATTTCAGACCCAAGCTGGTAGAAGAAAAATTTTTCCACCCAAGACATTTTATTAAAATTTATTTGTTTTCCATTTTTGACATTTTCATCCATCTATATAAGGTACTTTGATGCTATCCCACCCCAATTACCCTCTGTTATGCCCTTACCCATTAACAAAGAATTCCCACATTAATCCCATCTTGTTTTCATGCCTTTTTAATGCAATGAGTTAAGTTAGGGTTGCTTGAATGATCATGGCTGGAAAGTTATTTATTATGAAATGGCTACACCACTACCCTCTCACTACCAACCATTTGCTCCATTAAGCTACTTTTAGGGGTCTGGTAGCCCATGTATCCTTCCCCCATCTATGGTAATATATTGACAGGCTCAATCTTATGCAGGAAACCACAACTACAGTGAATTCATGAGTGTAACAGCCATGTAGTATCCACAAGACAGTTTTGCAACCCTCCTCCCCATCTCCCTCCTCTTATGGTCTCTCCACACCATCTTCCACAAGGTGCCCTGTGCTTGGAGGAAGGGACTTAGATGTCCTGTTTGAGGTTAAGGACAAAATAGTCACTTTTCCTCAGCAATTTGACCAGCTATGTATCTCTGCATCAACTGCCACCCATTGTAGAAAAAAAAAAACACCTTCTATAATCAAGACTTCCAGCAGCACTAATACATAAGAACAAATATAGATATGTAGAAGGCAGTTTGACATGCCTTCTACATAACCATAATATATAATATATGTTATAATATTATATATTATAATATATAATGCCTTTACATATAATAGAAAGTCTCTATACCCCAGGGCTGATGTCCCTAGCCATAGGGTTTGGGCCAGGTTTATGGTACCAGGCATGAAAGAACCTCAGATTCCATCAGAAAGTAGTTGGTCACTCCCATAATACTCATGTCACTGTTGGACCAGTGAGCATCTCTTGCCTGACAGGTCAGTTGTGGGATACACAGGGACCACTGCTGGGTAGGATTGTTGATGGATTTTCTCCCTTCTAACTGGCAGTTCAGTCCCAGCTTAGTTTCTCTGTGTGCTGTAGCTGAAATGCATGGTGTCTTCAGCAACAGGGACTTTTCATCTAGTTTTGTGAGCAACCAAGAGCAATGGCAGTAACCTATATTGTTTTAGGGGCCTCTGTAGCCTCCCTAACTGAAAGTTCATTGAGAGGTATCTCATCCCTAGCACTAGAACTTGCAATCAATAACCTATCCTTCCCCTCCTAGCCCATTTTATTAGCAGAGGGGACAGGATGGTACAGCCAGGAAATGGGTCTTAACACTTCAGCTTAGCAATGGCACACATCAGTGCAGTTGCTTCTCATTGATCAAAGCATACCATACTTAGTCATGTTGATGGGCAGGGTAGAATAAGCTGTCCACTAAACCATTAGGTCTACTAAGAAGGAAGAGTGAACAATATGATCAAACTATTTTATCTACCCTGTAATCAGTTTTTAAAACTTAATGCTTATAGAAAAAGCTAGCATTTTAGGGCTTTCTTGAAAAAGAAAAGAAAACGCATACTGGTACCATGAGATTGTGTGCAAACAACTTGTGATGCTGACTTTCAACCATCCCTTGTAGATGAAAGCTTGCTTTCCAGGTCCTCGCTCTGCCTGAGCATGAGACAGCCACTGAAGAGATGAAGGAAGACAAAAATCAACTCTGCTTTTCAGACAGTTTTGTTGCCAGAAGCAAAGGGTAGAGAAGTCTCTAAAATACACAAACTAAATTGAGACATCTACCTAGTGTTTCCAGGTTCTTGTTATCATCAAAGAAAGAACTTGAGATGAAGTAAGAAACTGGAAGGAAATTTAGTACAGGGCAAAAGTGCACACTCAGGGGATGAGTGTGGGCTTCTCAAGACAAGCATGCTTCCACCCTGGGATCCTCTGGGCAGCTCAGGAATTTTATTGCTCGGTTTGGGAAGGGGGAGAACTTGTTTTGGTTTTGGCTTCCCTTCTAGTCTTCCCTCTGGATCCTACTGCTCTCTAAAATAAACCTTATCACTCAGTATTTACCCTTCTCTGAGTCTGTTTTAAATTCTTTGCTAACTTGGAGAAGGACCCAAAAGTTGAGTTCTTGGCTGGAGAGATGGCTCAGCGGGTAAGGCACTTGTCTCCAATCCTAAGGCCCCCAGTTCAATTCCCCAGTACCCACATAAACCAGAGCCACAAGGTGGTGATCCTGGCGCTCTCTCTCTCTCTCTCTCTCTCTCTCTCTCTCTCTCTCTCTCTCTCTCTCTCTCTCTCTCTCTCTCTCTCTCTCTCTTTCCCTCCCTCCCTCCCTCTCCTCCCCTCCCTCCCTCTCTCTCTCTGCTTGAAAATGAATAAATAAAATATTGAAAAAAAAAAGTTGAGTTCTACAAGCCTGGGATCTCCTACATCTTTAGGGAATTTAATCCCCACTTGGATCCAAAATCTTTTCTCTCTCATGCATGTGCAACAATAGCTTTGCCACCTGAGCTGTCCCCCCAACCTAGCTTTTTTTTTTAATTACACTAACCTAGCCTGCTGCAATTTGAGAGCTTGAAGTTGAAGGGGAGGGGATGAACACTAGTGAGGAAGTTGCTAATCCTTTGCCAGGCATAAGAATATAATTTAAAGCAATAGATACCAAAGGTTCTTCCTGCTGTGCTTTAGCCAGGGAACACTCAGTCACCCAGACAGAGGTGACCAGCAAGAGCCAATTTATGGACACTCAACCCATTGCAGAGAAGCAACAAGGAAGCAGGATGCCATGAGGAAAACCATCATTGCAAAGCTTGCCTGAGGATAATACCTCTCCATCATGCCCCCACACTAAGAGCCTATGTGCTTTTCAGGAAACTGCCTCTGGAACCCAAATGTAGGCCCTCTCTATGGTGATGGGGCTGGAGACGATCTAACAGGTGTGGTCACATAGCCACATCCTTCTGATTTTCTGCCCACATCTCCATCCGCCTTCCCTCCCTTACTCCCTCCCTCCTCCCCCCACTCACCATTGGCCTAAATTAAGTTTTCGAAAGGCTGTACTGATTTTTGCTGAAGAGCATTGAATTCAATAAAACATAATTATTGATTTAATTAAAACAGTTGCTCTGTGAGAAGCAAAGCTTTTTTTAATAGCCAGCAGAGATGGAAAGGCCCTCATTCATTTCCACTGTAGCTCCTGAAACAAATTGGACTGCTTTTTTAATAGGCTAATTCTAAGTGCAGCTTTGAAATGGATCCTCGAGCCATTCACAAGCAGTAATTCACCCAGTGAAGAAGGGGCCTTTCTCATTGGCTGCCTTTCAGAATGGGAAAGAGGCTGCACTGTGAGCCTGGAGCCCAGACTATGTGATGAATAATTCATGGCCATTCTTCTGGGTCTCTCTGTGTTCCTTTCTGCTTCCTTGTGCTTATACTTGAAAGGAAATGTAGGCTGGGGACTCTCATGCTGTAGGCTCCATATCCCCTCTTGATCTCTAAGGAGAGGAGACCCCAGGGAGACCAGTGGCCTTTGGAGGTAGCCACACCCTGAGTGCTACATCCCTGCAGGATAGATCTGACAGGGCTGAGTACTGAGCACAGCAAAGACATGGGAGCTAGGAGATGGAGTTGGGTAATATTCTCTGGCTCGTGGAAACAGAGCCTTCAGCCCCCTCCCTCCGCATCGCCCTCCTTCCACATCACCCCCCTTCTGCACCTGCCACTCCAGGCAGGTGCCTCCACTGCATCACTTCTGTTAGGCACGGAGAATGATGATGCATCCTCAGAGAAGACATTAATGAGGTGGTGACACATTTTTAATTAAATGCCTTATGTAGATTATTAATCCATTCCTCCTGGAAAGATAGACAGTATCATATATAAATGTGAAATAAGCCAGTGTATATATGAATGCACACACACACACACACACACACACACACACACACACACACACACACGCTCCTTAGTACCATTTATAGCCCTGAGAGAGAGCCGAATTTATGATCTCAAAGTCTGTGCTAACTCTTGGCCTTCTTAAGGAACAAATTACTCAATGACACTTTTTTTTCCAAAAAAAAAAAATCACAGTGCTGTAACCCAGTGCTGCACACATGCTGGGCAAGTGATCTACCACTGAGCTACATCTCCAAATTATCAATGATACTTGTTAAAACATAGCACCATGGTAGATGTAGGTACCATGAGGATGGAGGTCTTACAATAGGGAAGGGAAGTCAGGCTCAACTCTGAATTCAACACATGGAAGTGGAAATTTATAATCAAGGAGCGATGAGGTCAGTGGATGGAAAGTTACTAAGAAGAAATAGCCAGTATAAGGGAGATTTCCACTAACCTGACCTAACAGCATTCTTGCTGAAGACCAATCATCAACATCACTTGGGGGAGGACAGAGAACAAGGAACCAGATCATATATGGAGGGAGGCGGATCTTGCTGACTTTGGATCACAGTGAAAATTAGATTTTACAAAAAGCACACAGTTGATCTTGGAGAAGGTTCAAGAACTTAAGGCAGGTTTGGTCAAGTGAAGAATTTCTGTCAGCCTTAAGCCTCTAACTTGGGCCAGTATGAAAGAAGAATTTCTCGTGATCCTTATTAGAGACAAGGAGATGAACTTTATTCAAGAAAGACCACTACAATGGGAGTTTTTCAGTAAAAGTAGGAGGTTGGAGTAAACCCTGAACATAAAGAGAAATGGAGATTTGTAACCAATAAGCAAGATAGGGGCTGATGGATGGAGAAATTACTTAGAGAAAATGTCAACACTAGGAGAATTCTGGCTAGCCCTACTCAATAGCATTCTGATAAAGGCAAGCCAAGGCGATGAGATATGGAGGATGAAAGTGAAGAATTGATCAGAATATCTAGGTGGTTTGATGCAAAAGATACCAAAACTGCAGTCAGTGGGATTCTTGCTAAAACTGGACTAAGTGGGCCCAGAACAGAGTCCAAGGACAAGGCCTAGTCAAGTTTAGGCAAGGACAGTCTTTGTCACCAGTGGAATTTTATGAACATTCCCTTGGCAATAACATATCTGCATCCCAGCAAAGAACTTCATGGTCAAGGCCAGTTATTATGGCTTGAATAAGTCGGTGGAGCAGGGGTGGTATCCTAGACAGCTAGGAGACAACATCATAGAACATAAACCATCTTTGTCAATCCCCTACACAAGCCCCTTGTAAGTGTTCTTATTATTATTACTGTGTTACAGATAAAACCATGTGTTCATGCATAGAGAATTAGTAACTAGCAAAGGTGAAATTCAAATTTTGGTTCTTTGAGAGGCTTTCTTTGTTTTTTGGTTTAAGTTGGTTTTGGATTTGAGACATTGTCTCACTATGTAGCTCAGGCAGGTCTGCAACTTGCTTGATAGCTCAGTCTGGACTCAAATTCTTGATCCTTTGAAATCAGCTTTCCAAGAAGTGAAATGACAAGTAGAGACCACTATTGTTGAGGGCTTTCGAGAATTATTCCCATTAATATTAATTCTCACATTGAAATCAACAAATCATGGAACAGGGAGGTTACTTTGCCTAAGGTGCTTAATGAGGAAGTGGGAGAATTTGAACCCAAACCATTGGACCTCCAAGCACATACTTCCTATGCCAAGTTGAAGACAGGCAATCAAGCTCTCCATCCCATCTGCTCCACTGGAGGGGTATCAGCAGGCTATTTGTTCTCAATTATTATCACTGCACAAATCAGCAATGGATGTCAAGGGAGAAATCAGCATCTCAGTAGAGAAACAGGATGTCATGTTTTTCCTGCAGAGTCATAATGAGACCCAATCAGTATTTTGGGAACACGCTTCCATTTCTCTCCATCACATCTCATCCAAATCTCCTTGGGAAGCAAGGACATATTCTGCCTTCTTATAAGGAACACCAATTACCACAGGGAATAGGACTCCAATATTGCAAAGGTTCACAGAGCTTTTCTTATCTAGAAAAGAAAAGTTCTCGTCTCCCTACTCACACTTCACAGGGGAAGTGGAAGACATCTCTCCGAGCATTCTGAAAATGTAATGGGCCAAAGGAAGTGCACCAGTAACAAGAAGAGAAACTATGGAGAATTTGAACTGTAGCCTCACAACAAATGTACAAAAACTAATTTTTTTCATATAAGAAACCATATGCAATGTCAATTCAAGAGGAAGTACTATTGCTTCCCTAAAAAGAACTTATGTCAACAACTTTAAATGATCCTCAGCCATTTCTCTCTCAACCAACTTGTCAAGATATAAGAATGAAACCCTCAGAGTGAAGAGAAACTAACTCCCTCCTGACTAGCCCTCATAGTGCTGGAGAGCCCTATGGGAACTGCCTGAAGACAATGGTTACCAGCTGCATGAATAAGACTGTGAAATCAACCAGCAGGACAAGAAGTACACACTTGTGCAAAAGTGACACCCAGCCTCTGCAGGTAACCAACTGTTTACTGAATGGACATGAGACCTGCTCAGAAGGCAAGAACTCATATCTAATACAGGAAGCCAAGTCAGAAACCCATGGTCAGGAACTCAGACTTCAGAGAGAAGCCCTATTGCTCTCTGGAAAACAAGAATAGATTGCATACCAAAACGTTTCTCAAATAGCTTTGCATATCCTTTTTCAGCCTAACTGTTCTTACTTCTGGTCAGAAAATCTGTTTTGTTTTAAAGAAGGCAGAGAAAACGAAGGAGAACCAAGATCCATCGATAAGACAAAAAGAGAGCTGACTGCCCACCACAAGACCTGCCAACTCTACCACATCTTCCAGGAGAGCCCAGGAGAAATTGCAGAGGTAGCGGAGACATGAATACTGCTCTTACTGCTAACCTGACAACCAGATCCAGGGAAATGGTGACAGACACAGTGATCAATCAAAACCCATCAAAGCAGAAATCCAGAGGCTACAGAGAGCTCAACACCAAATCAGACTGCCAACAGGCCTGCCATGGCTCAGGAAACATCGCAGAAGAGGAGGCAGAAAGACAATAAAAGCCACAGAGTGAAAAGGAATACTCTGAGGCACAGTCCCCCTCCCCCAGCTACTTGACAGGGACTGACTAAGGCTTTCATGACCTCACAGCAAATACAATAACTGCACTGAGGAGGACCCCAGAGAGCAGAAGAGAGGGGATAAAAGAGAATAACCTGTTATAATATATAATTAAATTTAATTTTTAAAAAATGCAGAAAAAGAAATCAGCAAGACTGGTCCTATTTTCAATAGCCACAAAAATATACCTTGGAATAACACTAACCAAGGATGTGAAAGACCTCATCTGCAGTTCCTAACCAGGAACAGCTTGAGTCGCAAGCAAACCTGACATACAACTCAAAGGACTGATAATAGGGATGGAAGGGTATGGGAGGAGGGCAAAGGGAGATATACACAAAACTAAATCAAAAATGGTTACCATAGAATCCTTACTCCTGAATAGCAAGCTAAAAGATACAATCCTCCAAAGGAATATGGGGATATTGTCTGGTAAGAAGGGCCCTGAAGAGCGTGAAATGAAGCCTAACCCTAATACAATTGGCTCTGGCTTATAACTCCCCTTGTGATTAGGATCACAAGTTAGTGGAAAGACATGTCCCATGGAGACAGCATTGTCAGCACTTACAACTGGCAGGCCCATTGAAGTCACTAAACACCTGTTTAGCTAAACAAAAAAGGATTTGGAAAATGTACTTCACAAACTATCACATCATGCTTCCTTACTCATGACTGGTCACATCCTCTATGGCAGCTTGAAAATATGTTCATTACCTTATTTTGGTGATATCTTTGGGATATGAACAATCAATGTTTTAGCCATTGTCCTTTATGAAAGATGTCCTTTATAAAAGATTCAACTGCCTGAGTTGGTTGAATTTATGCTTCTAGAAGAAATATTTTAATGAAGCAGCAGTGATTCTTATAAAGTCACATTGCACACATTTACCTCCATCTTCCTCCTCTTTTCCTGTAAGCATTTAGATATCAAATAATAATAATTTGGGGACTTCAGTAAAGGGGGCTTGGTAATTGTTAGGACTTATAATATACCTCAGGCAGGAAGCAGAAAGATATGGTATGGGGTACAGAATTGGATCTCTCAGCCTACTTTCTTCTCCAGGATCTTCTGATAATAGGGTGAGTTTGCAAGAGCCAAAAATGTCTACTTCTGTTCCCTGCTTGAATTCAGGACAGTTGAGTGAGAGGTTCAGCCAATAGGCAGAAGATTAAACACCCACCTGTCTATGGAATGTCATTACTGGGGTTTCTATCCTCAGGCCTTCTCAAAAGTTGTGTGACCCTGCACAAGTCACTCAGTAACCATGTCTTCCTCTACAAAGCTATTTCCAGGACAAGATGAGGAAATATCTGTGTCATGCTGTGCATGGTTGTTAGCACATAGGAAGTGATTCACACTGGTTAGCTCCTACCATTAGGTTCTCTCAGGTAAATTCAACTAAAATACAGTGTACCCTTCCCAAATGAAGGCAGAATTCTGCTTGTACACCTCCAAACACTCACATAGATGTTTGAAAACATTCAAATTCTAATTCAGCAGCATGGAGGTAACCTCATCCTTTGCCAAAACACTACCACTCCCCCCATAAAAAAAAAGAAAAAGTAAAAGAAAAAGCTTGAATCCATAATTGTTTTATGATGCTAATTCCACTTTTATAGGCATGTTGTGAGTTCTCCTTTTCAGAGGCTTGTATTGATTTTTCTTGCATTGTTAACTCATAAGCAGACCATATTTGAACACATAAACTTTAAGAGAGATAATAAAGAACAGACACATTCTTGCATAAGACTCATTTCTTCTTGTTGAGTGGAATACTTAAACACTTAAGAAATCTATGAAGTTATGTGACCAGAGAGTAAACCTGGGTTATGGTGATGTGGAGGTAACTGACTTTCAGTTAACCTACTCTGACACCTCTGATCATATGTGGACTGTCCTAAATTCTACCCCTACATGCTAGGATTACCAGAATCCCTCTAAGTAAGCAGAACCAATCACTGTATTATGCAAACTATCACCTGTGGAAGATGATGGAGGGGCTGAGGGTTTACCCAATGAAAGATAGCCCAGGAGATGAATTCTGGGAATAATTAAATGGTTGTTACATTAAGGTAGATTTTGTAGACTTTTGTGTTGTGATTCAGAAATAAGACATATCTAGGAAGAAAAATCCAGGTGATGTATGAAAGTGCTCATCAGCCCAAAAGTGACGATACAGGAGGTGGAATGACACTGTAACCTATTTCCAATGTCTAGAGGTAAGATGATCTGAATTTAGGTCATCAAGCCAGACAGTTGACATAAATGTTCTAACTAATCCATGCACACGGCAGAGTGGAGAAGTCTGAATTCATCTACCAGGGTCTGAATGTTTATCCCTCCTGCTGTCGTCAGCTCCATGTGCTGGGATGAACATCCAAACCAAACCCAGCTTAGGAGAGGAGGGGATTCATTTCAATTTACAAATCCAGGAGAACATTCCATCAATGGCAGAAGAAGCTGACTCCCTTTCACAGATCCAAGCACAGAGACACCACTAAAGAGCCAGTACCACAAGCCAGAGTAAAACTGTCAGCCAAAATAGCAGGAAACTCAGGCAGAGCTCAGATGGCTCTGCATACCTTTGGCCTGGAATTCAGATGCCCCCCAAATGCCTTAGGACTGGGCCCCAGGATCCTCCTCCCCAATGACACCTCCTCTAGCCACTTAGCTGGAGACAAGCTTTTATGAAACACCTAAGTCTATTGGGGGACATTCATCCAAAGTACCCCACCTTCCAAACTCATATTAAAATTTGATTCCCATGATAACAGTATTAAGAGGTGTGGCCTGATGGGAGGTGCGGTTTTCAGGGCAGAGCCCTCAGAGTTCTGGGACACATGCACCCCTTCTTGACTTAGAGTTCATTGTGGGGGGGGGGTGAATTTGGGAGGTGGCCCAGTTGCTAAATGTACTTACTTGCAAAGCCTGCTGACCTTGGTTCAGTCCAGCCCAGCACATATGTAAAATTGGAGACCAAGTGACACATGTGTCTGTGATCCGGAAGTGAACAACAATGGGAGGCAGAGCCAGGAGAATCCATAGCTTGAGGGCCAGCTAGGCTGGCATTCATTTGCTGCAGCAAGAGGCCCAGTCTCAAAGAAGGTGCGAGAAAGCCAGGCTTGGTAGTGCATGCCTTTCATCCCAGCACTTGGGGAGGCAAAGGTAAGAGGATCTTCATGAAGCATGAAGGCTACTCTGAGACTGCAGAGTGAATTGCAGGTCATCCTGGGCTAAAGTGAGACCCTCAAAAAAAAATTAAAAATAAAGCAAAGAAGGTTCAGTAAGAGCACAGGCAGCTCAAGGTTGTCCTCTGACCTCCAAATATACACCATGGCACATGCATGCCCATTCATGTGTGCAGGCACATATACACAGACAAATACAGATAAATATTTTTTAAATAAAAAGGGCTCACTGGGTATTGGTACCTTGCTCTTGTAATTCCCAGCCTCCAGAACTGTGAGAAAAAAATTTCCATTCTTTATAAATTACTCCATCTCAAACATTCTGTTTTACTAGCATGAAATAGACTGAGACATCATTTGAATTCAACTTTTTCAATCTCATATTAGCTGAAAAAAATCTATCTTAACCCAATTTGGTTCATTAGCCTCTATGGTAATCTCTTAAGTAATCTCAGACAAGTTACTTAATTTCATTGTTTTTTCTAAAGTTATTTTTCTGTGTAACTGAGACATTAATAAGGTGGCTTCTTTTTTCTTTTTTCTTTTTTTTTGCTTTAACAAGATTTTGTGGGACTCAGTAAAAGCTACATATATAGAAATGCTATGTAAAGAATAGTTACATAAATTCTATACATCACTTTTAATAACTTTCTAATTGTTAAAACACCTTTAAAGGAGTTGGCATATCATACAGAGATTCCCTGTCTCTTGGCATTGGGGGCCAGTTTCCCTCCTATGAAGAAGACTAAATATTGAATACGGTAAGTCTAGAGGTTTGGGTCTCCTGGGCAGTTGGATGGAGAATATTTTTAGTGGTTGCTCCGAAGAAAAGCAAAGTTCCATTGAAACAACAGTTGAGTAGCAGCTGATCACCAGGGAGTGCCCAGCTTGTGCCCTGGGAGCTCTACAGCTAGGAGAGACCTCTGGGAAGAATATAACCCTGGGCATAAGACAGCAGGGCTCGCCTCTGACTATCCCTCATCGTTAGGTGATGAGTGGGGAGTCAGAACAGGGTGACAAGGCATCAATGCTGGAGACTACATGATCTTACAGATATTTGCAATAGAAAAATGATGAAGATTGACAAGAGAGTGAATCGGTACTTCCTGACTGCCTTCTAAGTACCAAGTTCTCGGCTAACCTCTCTCGTTCAATGTTTCATTTCATCTTCACCTTCACATTGGCCCTAAAAGGCAGCTATTCCTTTCTAAATTAGAGACATTTGAGACAACAGTCAAGACATCATTTCGCCTTGCCTATGGTCAACAACAGTCACAATTTTCCAAAGGTCCATCAAGATGCCAAAGCCTGAGACTAGCCTTTCAAAAGCCATCATATTTGTCAAAAGCCTGTCATGTCATTGTAAGCTTTACATATATGATTCCGGAAGCTTTCTGGTGGGATCCATGCTCCCGCTTCTCAGATGAGCAAGCCAGTGCTCAGCAATCTGTCATCATGAAACATGATCTGAAGCCAGACTCTGAAGTCCATATGCTTCCCTGATGCTTCCAACACTGCCTCTTCCGGAAGCCATTGAGAACTCTAACAGAACCAGAGTTTAAAGCCACAGTATGTCCAGTATGATGCTTCTTTCTCTGTTGTAATGAAGGCTTAAATGTTGAGTGGAATTAAATCTAAGGAGTTGGGTTTTCTGGCCAGGAGAGACTGAGATTCTAAAATTCAATGCAGGATAACAGTCAGAGTGGGCTAGAAGAATAACAAAAAATACCTCCCACTTAGTGGAAAGGCTGAGGTAGAAGGATCATAAGGTTGAGACTAGCCTGGGCTGCATAATGAGCCCCAGTCAAAGAAAGGAGGGAGGGGGGAGAGGGGTCTAGACTGTCAGAACCACTCACCTAGAGACGGAAGCAATCCAAGAGGACCAAAGAGCGTCCTCTATTCTCTAGCTGTCCACTGAAGCAAAGAGTGAGAGGAAAGCCATGTGCAAGTGGAACTTGTCTTCCATTTAGTATCATCACCTCTGGACAGTCTGCTCGGGGAGAGAGAAATTTAACTCTGTCACCCCATTCATCACAGTGCAATGATTTTCTCCTGAGGATGAGCAATGTGTTGACCTCCTCAGACTTGGGTTTCTAAGTGAGAAGCAGATCCTCAGACCTGCATTACCTATGTTCTCAGCTCACCTTCGCGATTTGCAAAGCTAAAGTCCACCTGTCATTGAGGTGATCTCAGAGATAACCTAAATGTGAATCACTCTCTGCTGGAAGAGGTAGAGAGAGGCAATAACAGCTTATTTTAAGACAGCCTCAAAAGGATTTTCAAAAATCCTCAGGCCATTTAACATGCAAAATCTGTGGAAGAGGTACCCCAGTTATCTCTTATATTCCTGTCTCATTTCCTGCCATCCCCACTTTGACCTACTATAGATCTAGTTTTAAAAAAATAAAAAACTTTACAAACATCATAATTTCTTTTTTTAAATTTTTTTATTTATTCATTTTTCAAGCAGAAAAAGAGAGAGAAAGAGAGAGGAGAGAGAGAGAGAGAGAGAGAGAGAGAGAGAGAGAGAGAGAGAGAGAGAGAGAAAATGCACCAGGGCCACCACCTTGTGGGTCTGGCCCATGTGGGTCCTGAGGAATTGAACCCAGGGCCTTAGGCACTGGAGGCAAGTGCCTCAACCACTGAGCCATCTCTCCAGCCCCATAATTTCTTTAATTTTTATTTTTTAATGTTTTATTGGCTTAAAATTATATATATTGATACAACAATATGCTCAGTATCATAGGTTATTAGATAAAACCATTGAATCCATGATGGCATTCCCTTTTATGCATTAGTTATTCTCCCCCCCCATGACTCTTACATTCTTTCTGCCCCCTCTTCCACAAATTTCCCTGAGTCATAGTGGGTGATTTTAAATTTTGCATAGTTATTAGGTTTTTAAGAGTCTCTGAATTTGTGTTTTGCACAAATTTGGGCACCCTTGGTGCCTCTCTCCGTTGTCCTTCCCCAGGTTATCTGCCTTGCTGTGGGAATAGCTCTTTTGCTCGTCATCCCACTTCCTTAGAGGTTGTGTTAGGGCTCTAAATGGAAAGCATCATAATTTCTATGCTGGCTCGAAGTAATGTGAACTTGAACATCTTTCTTATTCTAAATATTTCACATCTGTGAGCAAAAGAAAAGCAATGTTTGTAAAAGTGCCTAATAAGGGAGTGGGAGAGATGGCACAGCCATTAAGAGCACTTGTGACTTAAACATGAAGGTTTCTCAGGCCAGAGACCACCAAGTTCAACTCCCCAGAACCCATGAAAAAGATGGGCATGGACACACACATCTGTAGCTCCAGATCACTTGGGGGTGGAGATCGGGGAATTTGGGCTCCAGGTTAAGGGGGAGATGCCATTTCAAGGGAACATGTAGCTGAGAGATAAGAGTAGGACACCCATTTTTCCCCTCTGGCCTCCACATGTACACACATGTGGTACACACATCTGCACACTCACACGAGTACACTCTGCACACACCACACCACACCCTTACTCTACACACAAACACACAGACATATGTACAAAAAAAGTGCCTACCAATGGGGATTGGTTCCCAGTAGGCACCCAGACACAAAATAAACACAAGTGTTCACCTCCTTTCCCTTCCTTCCTCTTCACAGCTCCCAAAGGAACAAAGGTAAGTACAATCAGCACAGAGAAGGAACTGAGAGATCTGAACACAAACTAAGCCAAAGGGTAGAGAAGGCATATTATTGACACTGAGCTCTCACTCCAAGCAGCTGTTTTCCATCTTGGTTAAAGACCTGAGTATCTCTTTTATTTCAACAAATATCGATCAAGGACCTATTAGCTGATGATCCATGGGATGCAAGAGTTGAAATGAGATATGAGCCTAGCTCTGAAGGTGCTCAGGCAATGCTTATGTCATTCAATAGAATTAATATCGAATCTTGCACATAAAGTAATTCCCAGAGTTCTACAAATGGTCATCTTTGAATTACTCATTGAAAACAAGCAAAGTGAACTTTTAAAACAATTGGTCTTGCTGACAATATAGTATTGAAAGAGAATAGCCATACTGGGATGAGGGGATAAGTATGGATAATGGGAGGAGATGTAAATAATGGTCTTATTTAAATCAACAGCTCATTGTAGGATGGAACCAATGGCTGGGACAGGAAGATGCAGGCCTGGGCAATTATTCTTGAGGTTAGGCTTCCACCCATTCGATTCATAACCCCTAGTACCAGGAAAGACTTCTGTCAAAGCTCTTGAATACCTGTCCAAGGCCTAAGGTAAGATCCTATTGCTGAAGAAATCACAGTGTCATCAAACAACACCAAGAGTTTTTGCTAGATCCAGAATGGTAACCAGCTCCCAGATGATAGCATGTGTAGCCATGGAAGGTGTTGCATAAGCTGCCAAGGGAAATTGGCCAATGATATTTGGAGAAAGCAGAAACCACTGATATACAATATAGACAGTTGTCACAAGAATGCTGAACACACGGCTATATGGAAGAGACCAGCAAGTCAAGAAATGCTCATCTGTGCACTAGTGGCACTACTGATTGGCTAAGAGATCTGCTTAGTGACAAGAAACCCTTAACTGGAACTGGCATAATCCTATGGGGACCAAGAACTCGTGCTCCTAGCAGAAATTCCCACTACCAGAGAGCTACAGAGAGGCTACACCCATTAGGAGCTAACCAAAATAGCAATATTATCTCATTTAACCTATATTGATCTCACTCTCTGAGGGAAATTCTGTTTGTATTTTTCAGAAGGCATTGAGAGAGCCAGGGAGATCTTAAGTATCCAGAGATACTTAAGATCTCAACAACAAAGCTGACTCAAAACTCACCCACTATGACTCAGAGAACTGAGCATAAGAGGGGGTGGAAAGAATGTAAGAGCCATGGTGGGGGAGAATATCCAGAGACATTGCCCCCCTCAGCAACAATACACATAGTGGGAAGAAAAACATTAAAAGAGAAAGAAAAACTGGCTCCCTCTGGTGCAGTTCATAACCCCTAACCTTGGGCAGATCCAGTATGAGCATCAAGGGTAGGAGACAGAGAGGAGGGAAACAGTGACTCCTTTACAAAATTTGCTCATACAATGTATATACTTATTCATAATAAAGATATTTCTTAAAAAGACCAAATTATCTATATATTTAAGAGGCTAACATAATGAAGCCCACTACTTCATAGAATAATGGTATATTAAATTTTAAATAAAATTTTACTTATTTATTTGCAAACAGAGAGAAATGTGTGTGTGTGTGTGTGTGTGAGAGAGAGAGAGAGAGAGAGAGAGAGAGAGAGAGAGAGAGAGAGAGAGAGAGAGAGAGAGAATAGGCACATTAGGGCCTCCAGCCAAAGGAACTCCAGATGAATGTACCATTCCATGCGTCTGGCTTTACATGGGAACTGGGGAACTAAACATGGGTTGTTAGACTTTGCAGGCAAGCACCTTAACCACTGAGAAATCTCTCCAGGCCAGCATATTAATTTTTTTAAAGTTTCACCTTATCCTGGAAGCCAAGCTAAGGTAGAAAATAAGGGTATATATATTGTCCATAATGAGTTACATTATTTAGTGGGCAAACAATGAGTTGTTATCCCCAATTCCCCAATTCCCCCCCTCCCCATCCCCGATCAGTTGGATATCCTCCTCCCTGGGCTGTCTGTATTAGTCCTTGTGGCAGGGGATCCTGGATAGCCTAGTACTCAGCCCAGTCTTCCTGGCCCAAGTGTGTTGTTACTGATCCATGCCTCTGGATAGTCTCCCCCACCATGGCTCTCACAATCTTTCCACCCCCTCTTCATCCGACAGCAGGCAAAAAGCTGAGATCATGGCAAGAGATGAGCCACCACAGTCATATTGTGGAGGATCCATATGGAACCCTGCAGAGAAGGACGGGATGAAAATATGGATTTTAAGGATTCAATTGGAAGAACTCCTAGGAATGGATTCAGTACTGTGGCAGGCATGTAGAAAGCACTTCAACTTCACTTCTTTTTAGAGAGAGTGTGTCCCACATAGTCAAGGCTGGTCTTGACATTGCTATGTAGATAAGTATGACCTGGAACTTCTGATCCTTCCTCCTTTGCCTTACAGACATGCACCATCACTCCTGGTTTTATGCCAGCATGGAGATTGGTCTGAGGGCTCCAAGCATGCTAGGCAAGCACTCCATCAAATAAGCTACTTCCCCAGCCCACTCTACTCTCACTTGTGGGAAAGAACAGTGATCTGTGTTTTGTCCTAGGCCTTTGACCTTTCACATTCAATCTGGATGAGACATAATTCAATGATTACCCAAACCACAGGGCCCATTGAGAATTTGAGGAAATTATATTCCCATGTCCTTCAAATGAGAGGAAACCAATTAAAGCACAATTCATTATTGCATTCTAAATATGGGCCAAGTTGAGTCCCCTGAAATCTATTAACCTATTAGCTCCATGAACTAGAAGCTCGCTGTCGTATTCTTCAGACTTAGTCAATTGTGGAGGTCTAGTTTGTAACAGAGGTCAACTGGAGTCATATTAAGAATCCAGTAAGTGGAAAGGTCTCTGGTTTCTGAAACATAGGAGAAATTAGCAAATTGAAGCAAGGTTTTAGGTATCTGTTCAATAGTCTGGTTATAAGAAAATGAGGCAGAAGGAAAGAATAAAAGGTTGGATAAGGTGAAAAAAATAGGAGGAAGGAAAAAAGAAGGTGTAGGGGCATAGCCTGAGTCTGTGCTACTACTCTGTGTGCCTTCGCCTGTAGCATTGCACCTATATCACAGCAAACTGGACCTAAGGAAGCTAAGTCATTTCCCAAAGTCACATAAACCAGGAGACAACTGGGCTGCAAAATCTTGTTAATGTTCACTTGGGTCATTCAGAGGCAAAGGTTCTTAAAGGAAGTTTCTAAGCACTTGCAGAGTCACTTGTTTATACCTATGATGAGGCAATCAGACATCTCCACTGTCTCACCCCATCATGTGACATTTGTTCTTTTATGACAGAAGAGACTTCCTTGGGATTTGGGATTCAAATGTAAAATGTCTGCCATAGCCTCACTTCTTCTGCACACATGGTCCCCAGTCGGCAGCACTGTTTTTGGAAAGTTATGGAACCTTCTGGAGGTAAAGCCTTGTTGAAGGGAAATAAGTCACTATATGTCATCACTTCCTGACCACGCTCTGATTCATGACTTCAGACACAATATGATCAGCAGCCTCACTTTCCTGTTTCTATGTCTTCTCCACAATATTAGACTACATCTCCTCTGACCGGAAGCCAAAACAAATCCTTCCTTCGGTCAGTTACAGCAAGATAACTAACACAAGATTCATGCACATGTGGAGAATTGGACTGTCAGGTTACCCTCCAAGGGAAACTGGGCAGCCTGGACCTACAGATAGAAATTCAGGATGTAACTAGAACATTGATTTACATTACATTTACAAGAAGACACAGAAGTGAACCTGGAGGTTGACCTCAGACTTGGATTCATTCATGTGAGAACCATTTCTAGGGTTTATTCTTGGTGGTGATGAACAGACAAGGCATGGCCTCACAGAAGTGACCAAGTGACAGTATAACCACACAGAGAACATGTGCTATAAGAAAATAAAGTAGGATAGTGGGTAAAAAGTTATTGGTGGGATGGAAGATAGCGTCAATCACTTAAGATTGATCAAGAGCACTTCTGAGTGCAGAGAAATCAAGCAGCTTGACACAAGAAGTTAAAAAAGCTGGTGTGCAGGCTGGAGAGATGGCTCAGAGGTTAAGACACTTGCCTCCAGTACCTAAGGCCCCGAGGTTCAATTCCCCAGTACCCACATATGCCAGACCCACAAGGTGCTCTCTCTCTCCCTCTCTCTCTCCCTCTATTTCTATCTCTCTGCTTGAAAATGAATAAATAAAATATTTTTTTAAGAAGCTGGTGTGCGTGGATATCATGAGTAAGAGAAAGAATGTAGGTGCAAGAATTTGACGCCTTGCCTAATGCAAACTGGATATGTGAACGCTAACCTTTTCTCTTCTAGGCACACAGCAGAGTGAACTGTGCTTCTCAGCCTTCCGTACAGACAAGGGATTGCACTGTAGACTATGTGTGATGATCACTCTAAATGGAGAATGGCAAAACAGATGTGGATGCAAAAGACACGTAGTTATGAACTCTGCCTAGGGCTGAAAAAAGTCTTCATAGAGGAGATACCATCTGAATACAACCTTGGACATGAATAGGAGATTTTCCACAGGGAGAAAGACAAGAATGGCAATTCAGGAAAGGAAAATAGTACCTACAGTGGATGACAAATCTATATCCTTTAAACATCACGGGATCAATGAAGAACCATGTCATATACTTAATTAAGTTTTAATCTATAATGATATTATAAGATCCTTGGAAGCCAGAAATGCCTTCAGTTTCTTTTACATTCCTCAGAGTCTATGCACTTGGTAAGAAGGCAAAAGAAAGAAAAGAGAGAGGGAATTGAGAGAAGAAAGGAGAAACAAAGGCAGGGAGGGTGAATGGAACAGCACACATGGTGCAGGCCATCCACTCATCCTCAGCCACCTGGGAATAGTCTCAGGACTGAGAGAGAACTCAGGGTGTCTATATTCACTTCACACCATCTGACAGCTGTGTTAGGCCATTTCCTTCATTGTTGGAAGCATGATCAGGCCTGAAATGCAAGCTGTAAATAGTGTACATTACATAATAAAGTTGGAGGATGTAGTGCATAGGATGGTTTATGAATGTATGGACGTTTATTGTATATTTTAAGTTGTCATTGATTTTAATTAAAAGGGACATTTATTACAAGCACATGATGCCAGAAAAAATCTCTACTCCCACCCCCCCAACAGCAAATGTGAATTAATTTACTATAAGTGATTGTGGGAAACCCAGCTAGACTTAGCTGGTTTGCATTATGCTTCCCCAGTGGTATCCCTCATCCATACACCTCCACATGAAAGATTTGAAGGGGAAACAGATCGGACCCTCACCTGGGCCAGAGTGGATGCCAAGGAAATAAACAGAGTGTGTGATACTTTATTTCAGTTTTGACCATAGAGGCTAATGTATAAATGACTCCAGCTCCATGGCACATAATAAGTCAAGGACATGAGAGACAGTCATTTGGATACTGGAATGTCATTTCTACTTCACTTTTCATCTCTGTGAACAGCTCAAAACTAGGATCGCTCTCTGGAATTTTCTGCTATTACAAGCGGTCATAAAAACCACCATTAGTGGGGTTGGGGCAAGGGCTTAGTAACGCATTTACTGTGCAAGCATGAGAGCCTGAGTTCAAATCCTCATCAGCCCCATGAATGACAGAAGTGCTTTGCATGACTTTAACCTCGGCAATTGAGGGATGAACACAGGCAGATCCTTGAAGCCAGCTGGCTAGCTAGACTACCTGAGTTTGGTGAGTTCTGGGTTCAGTGAGAGACCCTGGTTCAATAAGAAGGTGGAGGGTGATTGAGAAGGATACCTGATATCGACTGACAACTATCACATATGCAGGCACACCCACCACATTGTGCATCTACACATGTACTCACACACATGGATCCACACCATTTACATATATGCAAATTCCTTTAGCAAATCTATCAAATACCCTTATCTCTAATCTCTTCTACACCTTCTCCTGGACCCACAAAACTTTTTCCCAAAAAACTTAATGGTAGATCCAGGTGTGGTACATGCCTGTATCCAGGAGGGTGAATCTGAAGGATCTTGAATTGGAAGCCAGCTGGGCTATGTAAGGAGACCCTATTACCCCACCCCCCCCAAAAAAAAACAGAATTCAAAGCAAAACCAAGACATAAATGAGTATACTGCACTCTCTAATATGGTAGCTCCTAGCCATATGTTTGTTTAAATTTAACTATAAAAATTTTATTTAAAAATTCAGTTCCTCAGGGCTCTAGTCATATTTAAATGCTTAAAAGCCACCTATGTCTGAAGTCTACTATCTTGAACAGTGATGATATTGAACATCGCCATCTTTGTGCAAAATGGTACTCAATGGTGCTAATCTCAATGATAGGCAGCTTGGAGTGAACAGAAATGAGCGTAGACATTGCTTGCTCTCCATTTCCCACATCTTCCCACTCGCCCTTTCCTGTAGCCCATTTCTACAGCTCATCCTTCTGGCCTTGAGCCTGAATTCCTTTAGTCTTTGAGTGTCTTGCCTTGACCCTGACCGTTGGTAGCTTCCCACTTAGAAGCCCCAATTCCAGACCTGCCTGCAGCATCCCTCCCGCTCATTCATTCATTCCCAGTGCTGTGTGTGAGTAGGCACGTGTCACTGGTTTGCAAGGTGCTAGGAATGCTAAAAGCAAATGAGGCACCATTCCTTATCCTCAGGGGCTTCACAATCAAGCAATGAGTACTAATTACAACACTAACAAGAGTTCACAAATCAAATCATTTTATTTCCTGTTTAAATACCTTCTATAGGGCACTATTTCCCAGTGGAAATGTTAAAAATATTTGCTGTCAATGATTCTGTGTATACATTTTCAGAGACTAATCGTGTATACTTCATGTTTGAGTAGTGAAAATATATATCTAATATATTTCCCTTTCCCTTAAGAATAATATCGCTTTGGAGGTTTGAGGAGATAGCTCAGTTAGTAAAAGTTCTTGCCATTCAAATGTGAGGATCTGAGTTTATCCCCAGAAGCTGAGTTTAGTGGAAAGCATTTGTAATCCCAGAACTGGAAAGACAGTGAAGGAGACACCCTGGATCTAGATGGCGAGTGGATTTAGCCTAATTGGGGAGCTCTAGGCCAATGATAGAACCTGTCTCAAAATAAAAGTGGACCAAACCTGAGTAATAATTCCCAAGATTGTGCTCTGGCTTCTGAATACACATGTACACATGTGTGTGTGTGTGTGTGTGTGTGTGTGTGTGCGTGCACACACACATGCGCAATATCACTTTTTTAAAAAAATCCTATAAATTAATGCTTTTGAGAAATTCTATGTCCTCATAAACAATTGGATGCCAAAGGCCATAGCTCAGAATTAAAAGGTATGAGGTTCTTCCCAGAGACTCCTTGGGACACAAGGACAGTCCAATATCTGTGTCATTCCCCAAAGTTCATGCACGATGAGCATGACACATTAGAGTGGTAACCTTTCATGATGGAATGGGCTACCCTGACTCACCTAGCAAACCGTATGTGGGCAGAGAGGAAGGAGGAGTTTATACAAGGCCACTCTTGTTTTGCCAATGAAAGCTCTTGAAGATCTTTGCTATGGTGCTGGTGGCAGTAGTTATGGTTAAATGTCTATGTGGGCCTTGGCTCTGCTTGGCATTCTAGAAAGATGGACAAGAAGAACAGTAGCTGCCTCTCAGATAAAGACTCAAACTCAAAGAAGCCAAGTTCTTCTGGCTGCAGCCCCAGGCAGCAGTCCACCTCAGGAGAACCAGCTACTTCCTACCTCTTCCAGGCTATGGAATCTCTTCCTCCAATAAGCATCTCTACACTGACAGGGAACAGTATCTAGAAATAACCTTTTGGGATGTCTCTATGCCACCTGAGCAGGGTGTGGCATTCTACCTGGTTCCTGTCCAGAATGTCCTTCCACAGGTTCCAGGATTCCTTGTATCAACTCAGATCTCTTGAATCTACCTGTTCTATATCCACTTCCTCTCTGGAGATTACAGCCACCTAGATGAATTTTTATAATGCTCCATCCAATCAAAAGGATAAAACCAACTAGCAATGGAGCAGGGCAGTGGTAAACCATATAGTGACCAAGATCGTCCCCCAGAAACCAGGTGACTTGGGTTTGAGTTTTAAGTCCACCTCACTTTGGAACTTTGAACGAGTTAATCCCTGCATCTTCAACCTTCAATATTTTCACCCATACAATGGGGTGACTTACAGTACCCTGCCTATAATTCTATTAAGAGGATTGAATAAGAAAATACAGCTTTGTATTGAGCACAGTGCCTGGATCCTGTTATGCACTCAGTGATCATTCATTGCTTCTTTATACAGGCTAGATTCTCTTACTCTGTTGGAATCAGTAATAGAAGCAGCCAGGATATAAAGGGCAGAGACCTTCCATGTCTTTGATGTTCCTAAATTTTACCTTCTGCAGGAGAATATAGTAGTTTCTGAATCACTTGCCAGAAAGAGCTGACAGCCCCTAAGACTTCAGGAGAGCTGAGACAGCAGAGTAACCCAGAAAGAATAGACAAAGCTCTCTGTATTTCTGCAATTGTCACTTAAATTTAAAGGCTGATACTTTCATTCCAAGACTAAGTCTCTGAAGAATTTCTTTGTTTGAAGACCTGAGATTCTAAAACCAAGACTTTTCTTTGAGTGAGCTTTCTCATCCTTACCCCATGGTCACACTGGTCAGTTCCAGAGATATGGGTCTCAGGGATCCTAAGGAGACCTGGGTAGGTTGAAGTCTCTTCTCCAAAGTGAGTAACTCTTCCCTGTAAATTGAGATTTGGGTACCTCTGAGACATTAAAAATGGGATAAATAAATAATGCTATAATAAGGGAATAAAAAAATCTTCATGCCTGTAACATGTCCCTTTCACTTTCCCTGTGCATGTCTCTTAAGATAAGCTTAAAAGATCCAAGATGGTCACAGTCAAAACCTGAAAACTCTTTTTCTATAAATAAACTAACAGTAACTAGAGAGAGAGCAGAATGACTATTCATGGAAGCTGGTCCAGAAGGGACTCAGTTACTAAAGTCTAGGGAAGTCCTGAGTGAGTTGGTGTGGAGGTCCTCTCCTCGTTACACTCAATCCTCCTGGGTACAGAATCTACCAACTTGCTTTGGTACCATGACAACTGGGCTCAAATAATGTCCTGATGCCATCTTCTGAGCTGGCCATGGCCTTGTTCCAAACAGAACCCTGATACAAGAGGAGGAGGTAGTCATATAATTGGCTAAGACTAGAAGTTTCTTCTGAGTTTCTCCTTAGATAGTTTATCCCTAAAACCAGAAGTCCCAATCTTGGGGCCTGTATCCTGCCTTCTCGTGTGGGACATTTCCCTGGCCTCTTATACTTATAGGAAACTGTCCTGTCTATGAGGCCCAAGCTATCCAACAGTAGGAGATTGTTTAACTATTGCCTGACCACAAATTTATAGTTCAATAGAGAGTTGTATATACATACAAAGATTATTGATGGAGACTAAGAATTGATTTGGTGATAGTCACATTATTATATTCCTTTAAGGCCCAAATATATAATATAATATAATATAACCATATGATTCAGGCCACTGGACTAAACACCAGACACTCTATATACCCTGTTTGCCTATACCCCTATCTACCTGTCCAATAATGTACCCTCCATATTTGGATGCAAATTCCTTTCCATTCTGGCTTCAACTTATATCCCATCCACCATTTTGAATATCCAGAATATGTGCTAGAAAGAGAGGCAGAGCCGGTGGAGGCTGACAAACACCCTCTATATCCCATGTGGACCACCTTTCCAGCAGGATTTGGCTCCCATCCACACACCCAGATGAGCACAAGAACTCACACTCAAAGGAAAGCTGATATGTGCTGTTCTGTTTCCAGTGCTTGGCTGGGTGAGTTTATCATCCCATTAATTATCTGTCTATATGTTTCGACAGTCTCAGTCCTGGAAAAAGGCTACAGCAATGATTCCAATGTGACTTTTCAGGGTGATGGAAATTATAAAGTTGTCTAGCCCTGGAGAGTATCAGGCAGTGTAACAAGGTTCTAATGTAAAGCACAAAGCAATTAGCAGAGAGATTTACCTCCCTAACTTAAAAGCATTTTTATTACTTAATCAATCACACGCAATTTCTAAACAAGGCTAGGATTTTACAAGGAGCCATACATCTTTCCCATTTGCTTCCAGGAGAAAGAGCAGGAAAAATAGACATGACATTCCAGAAGGGATATTTTATCAGTAGAAACAAATACTGAACTCAAGTCACTTGGGAAACAAAACAGTGAGCAGAAGAGAGCAATGGGGTCACAGAGGATCCAAGAAAGGAAAGAATTAGTGGGGAAGTTCAGGAGTTTGGTCCTAGCAATGGGTTCATGGTCAATCCCAGCTCTCTTCCCATAAATGTAGAGGAAGACAGAGCCCAGCATGAAAGCGAATTCCAGAGACAGCCAAGCAGGTTTTCCACATTTTATTTCATGGCAGAGGGCTTCGCAGCTACAGGCTAACTCTGGGCCTCAGTTTCCTCATCTGTAAATGGAGAGAATCAAAGCTGGAATACTTAGAAGTGACTCTCAGTCACTCCAGCATAGCAGAATCACTAGTGCAACATGTGTGGAGAAAGCATCATAGCCAGCCTCCTTCTCAGACCAATTCAAATATATGATCCGGGGCCAAAATGAACACTTTTTAATCTCATCTAGTTCCGCTTGAACATCCAAGCAGTTTTACTTTCAAAATGAAATGCCTATGTGAACTTGGTAATTAATGATAAAGACATTCAGCCTGTGTTCACACATCCATTCCTTCCTTCATTCAACAGCCTCTTCTGTGTCCTACATCCTGGACTGGGTCCATGGACATAGTCTCATGACCTCACAATGTGTCCATGAAAAGCATCCCATAAACTTAGTTCTGGAATATACCAGAGATGTGATTTGAGGGAGGTGTCAGATAACAGGTGTGGAGTTTGGAAATTGCTGTCCATAGACCAAGGGTCAGCATCTTTCAGTTCTGTGATCTTGTTTCTTGGCTCTCAATGTCTCCTTAAGAAGTAGTCAAAATAAAAATTCTAGGTGGTACATGCCTTTAATCCCAGCACTCGGGAGGCAGAGGCAGGAGGATTGCTGTGAGTTCAAGGCCAGCCTGGGACTACAGAGTAAGTTTCAGGTCAGACTGGGCTTAAGTGAGACCCTACTTTGAGAAAGAAAGAAAGAAAGAAAGAAAGAAAGAAAGAAAGAAAGAAAGAAAGAAAGAAAGAAAGAAAGAAAGAAAGAAAGAAAGAAAGAAAGAAAGAA
>PVHP010005250.1:0-66336 GCA_004024765.1 Zapus hudsonius | reverse complement strand
GGATGCATATTAAAGCTTAGCTCTCAGATATGCAGCCAGGCTGGGTCCTACAATGGTGTATTGGATTCTAAGAGATAGCACCTAGAATCCCTGTTTTGTCCATGCAGCCTCTCTGGGTGGAGATACTACTCTCCTTTAACAGGAAGCCCTGGCTCAGCCAGTGGTGGAGTCCTGCAGCCAGGAAATAGCAGTTGGGACAGTCACTTCTGGCTCCCACCTTCTGGCTCTCCTCAGTTATGTCCAGGACATACTTTTTGGGATCATTTAACAACAGACAGAGTTCCACAGTGCCTCAACAGTCAGCTAGAAAAGGTGGATGATGGGGAGGGGAAAGGGGCTTTCTTTTCAAGCTTGGTAGCCATAAATTGCTGTCTGGAAATCATTATCTAAGGATGTTTACCAAGTGGCTTATGAAGGTCAAAGAGGTCAATTAGCTAAAACAAACATACTTTTAGCTCTTAAGGATTTATTTAATGCCCAAGTGACATATGGTCACATTACTCTACTGTTTGCAGCCAATGGATATAACGCTTATTCATCCAGCTGAGGTCACATCTACCCTAGACATCTGCTTTGGACTTCCCTAGGCCATCTGTATACATGAAGTCCTTCTGCTTCATCTCAGTTACACAATTAAGATTACAATAGGACTGCCCAACAATGGGAGATGTTAAAGTCCTCCCAACTCCCAGCCAGAAACTTTCCCAAAACATATGGCCTTGGGAGGCTTCTGCTCACATTGACCATTCACTGATAGGCCAGAACACCTCAGGCCCCTGAAGGGTCTGAAGAACTCTCTGGAAAGAACATACCTTTACTAATACCTCAAGTTTGCCCACAGAGAGTACTGCCTCTCCCCTAGGTGCTGTCCAACTCTAGGGCCTGGCAACAGACACCTCTGCTTTTCTTACCTCCCCTGAACTCTAGAGTCCAGCCTTAGCCTCATATCCTGAAACAGTATCTTTGTCCTACAAGTTCCTCAAAGAGAGTCTTATTCTTGGCTGTTTTCACCCCTTCCTGTCCAGCATTTGGCCTTGGTTCTAGCTGTGACAGGAATACTCAGAGGACCTTGGCCTACATGCTTAGAGTTGTGACTTCCCAGGGGGAGGTTCAGCCTTCCCAGAGTGGCCTCAGGAGATGTAGCAGATGTATTTATAAGAAGGTGCCTATGGCATCTGTCATAGCCACACACTGCTGGGATGAACCTCCAAACCAGGCACAGTTATGAGGGGAAAGGATTTATTGAAGCTACAAATCCAGGGGAAGTACCACAATGGTGAAGGAGGCTGGCCCCCCTTTCACAGGTCCAAGCAGAGAGAGAAACCCATCACCAGCACCACACATACAACAGCTTTTCCTCTAGTCTAGTCTCCTTTACAGTAATAACCATTGAATGTGTATCTGTCCTCAGTCATCTAGGTGTCAGAAAGAGGCACATATGTCCACACATTTCTAGTTACAACATCTGTGGTGAATTGAATGAAATAGACTCATGTGTTTGAATATTTACTCCTCATTTGGTGGCATTGTTCTATAAGGTTATAGAACCTTTAGAATGTAGGGCCTTGCTGGAGGAAGTATGTCACAGGGGATGGGCCTTAGAATCACTGCACAAACAAACTACAATCTACTCACTTGCTAAAAGACCTCCACATTGCTTCTAGTTGTAACTATAGCTGATATGAGTATCTGAGTACAAGTCTTTGTGTGGATACATGGCTTTATTTTTGCTGGGTATATTAGTTAGCTTGCATTGCTATAATGAATTACCTGTATTAAACAACTCACAGGAGAAAAAGTTAGTGTTGGCTCATGGCTTCAGAAGTTTCAGTCCTTAGACAGCTGGATCCATTGCTCTATCATTGGTCTATGATAGGCAGAATATCATGCCAGGAAGTATATGGTAAAGAAAAGTGCTTGCCCCATGTTGGACAAGAAGCAAACAGAGAAAGCTCAACCTTAAAGTCTTTAACCCCAAACCCATTAAGCTATGAATCTAGCAACATCCCTCTACCACTGTGATGATCAGAGGCCAAGCTCTAGCCAAACCCATCCACAAGGCCATGTTCCTGTTCTCCACCCTCAGGCCAATGTTTTGCCCTCCAATTTCCAGCTGCACAACCCAAGTCCCACTACCTGGGAGGGGAGGCCCCAAGATGCTGCTGGAGTTGTGCTGGCCTTTGTACCCTGGGCAGAGAAAGCCTAAAGCTATTGTCTCTTGCTGAGAGCCCTGCCATTCTTTTCTGATGGGTGGGAAGGTAAAGGAAGGTGGAGCAGCTAACTGCCAGTATCCATACTCAAATTTCTATCCACACAACTGCCCTTGCCAGCACGTGTGCACACACAAGCCTGTATACAAACCCATCCATTGAATCCAATGTGCAAATGCATCCCACCTGTGTCCACCTGCCCCTGTGCCAGTGGCATATCCCTACTCTCTGCCTTCTCATCCCAGGGACAATGAGAGGGCAGGTGTGCAGGGACTGAAGGGGCCTCAGCTCCAGCCTCACATTCAGAAAAGGCATGAACATATCAGACATTTGGCTTTATTTTAAAGCAAAACTTTCACACACTAGGACTGGGAAAGATGCCACCAGTCAATTATCAACAACATTGGCACACCACACTGCCCAGCATGTGCCAGGAATTCCTATTTTCTTCAACTCCATCAATTAAACAATAATGCTCCATTGTGTTTTTGTGTTAAAGTTGTTCAATGATTCCATGTAAACATTTAACACAGACCATTTTTATTTAAATACGTGAAAGCTTCAACCAATGGGAGTGCCCCAGGCCTTCCCGAGCCTTTCTGGATCCTATCCTGGCCAGAGTTCAGTGGGCCATAAGGTGTGGGGCTCTTTTGAAGGCCATTCTGTTCCAAGTGCAACCTGAAGAGTCATATGAGAAGAGATGGCACAGGAAATGGGAAGTCTGTCCCTCTGGGGGCTAAAGAGTGTGTGTGCATTCAAGGAATCTGACGAGTGTGGGCTCACCCAGTGGCAGCCAATGAACAGAGTTTTGCAGAGGCCAAGAACCCTCACTCAGGAAGGCTAGACCTCTTTCTTAGCACTTGAGTGCATGCCACCAAAAAGTAAAAATAAGGATGTTTCAGGCAGCAAACCAATGGCACATATGATCCCAACAAATTTGAACCCCAGAGTTCACCCCTGTCTGGGGAGCTAGCCATGCTGAGTAGCTAACTTCCAAGGCCCAGGCCACTGTCTGCCCTTCCCAGATTGTCACAGAGTTTGAATCCAGAAAGTGGCCCGTGTGATCCCTGACCGTATGATCACTGCACCAGTGGTCAAAGCAGCTTGGGTCATCATACACATCCAAGGGATGCTGTCCTGAACTGCCTCTCTTCACCCTGCACTGGGTTTGGGGATCTTGTAGAAGGAGGGATTTTAGAAAGCATAGATGGCCACAGAATGAACATGAACACAAGACAGGCAAATCGTGCCTGGGGCATCAGTGACCTACCAAATGGTGTGGAGCACTTGGAGAAGTCCCAGGCTTTGAGAGTCCACAGACCTGGGTGGAATGACACACTGAGAAGTAATAGCTGGCCTGCTGAGTTTTAGTTTCTGCAACTGATCATTGGAGATCACGATGCCCATCTCAGTGGAGTGTAGGAAATAACATGAAATGACAGGTGATATTGTTCCTTCATTCCTGAGGTTATTGGAATGAGCCCCTTCCTCTTCAACCCCTGTAATTCCCATGAATCCCTGCAAATCACCAATCTAATCTCTGATAGTTTCCACTAATCCTGGACTATCTTATCTCTTGTTCCCTTTTTGTCATCTCCTTTCCACTTAGAAACCCTTCTAGGTTCTCCTATTCTGCCCACTACCCAGCAGAGAAAGAAACCTATCAGGATGTAGTTTGGGTGGGCTTGAGAAGGTAAGTGGCTCCTTTCCCACTTCAGGATGGCTTCAGACTGAATTTGCCCCTATTGTGCCCAGGGGGATGCAGGGTGTCATCAGGACTTCCTTTCTGCCCTGCCTCCCCACCTGGGGGGCAAGTACTACCTGCACCCACATTCTGCCACACTCATCCCCTCATAATGGTATTTGAGAGTGGGCACCCCATTGTCATCCTTATAGAGGATGGAGATGGGACTCAGTTTGGTAGGCACACAGCAGGCTTTACCAACCTTTGTGGGGAACTTGAGGTGCACTAGGGTTTGCACAATGGCGTGCTTTGTGGGTGTAACGTCATCAGCCAGTGGGAAAAAGCAGCCACCTTTACACTCGAAGGCATCATACTCCTTGGGTGCAATGATCCAGCTGTCCCAGCCAATGTCCTCAAAGTTCACCCTCAGAGAGGTCTTCTGACAGTGGCTGCTGGTCCTGGTGCTCCTCTTTCGCCTGGCTAAAAATGACCCCACAGCTGTTTGGCCATCCACTTCCTCTTCATCATCATGGCTTTCACCTGTCTCCTGGAAACCATTCTTGGACATCTTCCCAAACATACTTTCCTGCTCATGGCCAATCATCTCTCTGAGCTCCAGCCTGGTCTCTTTGGTTCCGTTGCTGTGATCATTGGAGAAGACAACAAAAAAGGGCAGGTTTTTGGAACCCGGGGGGACACTGATGTCTAAAGTGTCACAGCCCTTTCTGTGGCTCTCCACCATCACTTCCAGTTTATTTTTGCTTGTGATAGAGTCTGTCTTGACCCACCGCTTCACAGCACTGGACACTTCCAAGGTCTCCCAGCCCTCATCCTGAATGTTCTGGGATACCAGAAAGGTCTTGGTCCTTGAAGCACTATTCCAGACATCTTCTCCATCCAGAACATCATAAATGACCATGTTTCCTTTTAGCCCATGGAAGGAATCCACATGATTTTGACAGGAGACATAGAGACGGAGCTCAGCCCTGGTGATCTGCTCATGCCTAGGGATGGAGATGTTGAAAAGCAGGATGTGTTTCTGGAAGGGGAAGTCCTCTGTGGCAGCTGTTGAGACAGTGTCTGAAACACAAACACATGCAGATGAGAATCTGCTGGGTATCTGTTCATGACACTAAAACCAAATTTCATGGTTTGCTGTAAGGGACATCTAGAAATGCAGCATTTTTTTCTTTGTATGTGTATGTGTGTGCACATGCATGTGTGTGGTATGGTGTGCTGTATGGTGTTTGCACACATGTGTGTGCTGATACACATGCCATGCATGTGGTAGTCAAAGAAAGTTAGAAGTTTTTTGGTCAGTGAGCCCCCCACAGACTGGGGTTACAGATAGGCATTACCACACCCAGTTCTTACTGTGGGCTCTAAGGAGCATTGAACTGGAGCAGTCTTAGGCCCTTTCCAGCCCCACGCTTAAGTGGCAAGGATTCTTAACCACTGAGTCATCTCTCCAGCCCTAGAAGGACAGATTTGTGTCTAGTCCCTATTCTGTTTCATCTAAGCCCTTCGTAGAAGAGTGTTCTGACAGGTTCACCTCTCATTTTCCAAAGCAGAGCAGGTGCCTCCAGCTGGTCTCAATGGGTCCTACTATATTTATTGGGCATCTATTACATACCTGGGGTGATGTGGGGGGGTTACACATGTTTTCCTTTAATTCTCATACTTTCCCTGGGAGGAATTATTATTCTACATTTACATATATGGAAACTGGATTCATGGCATCTAATTGCCAGAGTTTGCATAGTTAGTCAGTGTCCTCACATAAGGCAGACCACAAAATTCATTATCAGCTTTAGAGTGAAATCTAATATTTAGACCAGGTTAAAAAAAATCTCAGGATCAAAGTATAGAAATCATTTGGAATTATAACTTCCACACAAAAGGAAAATGGATGTTTTGTAGAGAAGAAAAATATTTCAGTCTCACTTGTTTTGAAATGTCAGCAAAAAATGAGGATTGCCACTTAGCAACACAAGTGTTCCTGTTTCCTACTTCAGGACTGACACTTGATCCTATACTAACCTGTGAATCACTCATGAAAAGTGAAGAGACACCATCCTTTTGGAGTCCCTTCATGGTCACCTCCTCATCCTTGAGAGACATGTGGGTGATGCCCAATGGAAGAAGCCTGGAAGAACAGCCAGTCCCAAACCTGTACACTGTCACTTTGTAAAGGAGGCACAGTAAGTTATTAACAACAGTAACTAAAATAGTAAACTAGAAAAACATATTGTGACACAAGTCCTTTAAAACTTAAGAATTCTTTGTTTCTGGGTGTTTACATTTAATATTTTTGAATCACAGTGGTCTGAGGATAACTGTAACTTTAGGAAACAACGTGTCACATGAGCAGAGACTACTGTATGTGCTACATCTGACAGGCAGGCTGTTGTGTCTAAAAAAGGGAAGTGCCAATCCTGACTCTGTCACTCACTGGACTTGTTACCTTCGAAAGTCTTTCTGCCTTTAGTTTCCTCTTCTATAGAATGGGTTTCACTCTACCTGTTCCCCAGGTTGGTATGAGACTATATCAAGGTGGCATTTGGAACTTATAGGACCATCCCTGTATCATAACACATATCAATTAAAACTTAAGAGCTCCTCTCCTTCTCCCAACTCATGCACACCTTCTGCATGTGCAAAGTATGTAGCCTTTGACTCAGACTCTCAGGCTTTCTGTGGTCCCATTACCCGGCATGGATGTACCATTCCATCCTGCAGAACATGCTGAGCACTGTGATATATCTGAACAGTGTGTGTGTAGGTGTGTTGGTTACCTGGTTGGACTCTCCATGCTAGATTCTCAAACTAAGGAATATGCTGGTTTAGGCCCCAAAGAAGTCTAGACTCCTAAGGCAGAGGTCATAGACATGTCCCAGGGGCCTAATAACCTGCAAGTTGCTTTTTTAATGAATCCAGAGTTTTAAAAAATAATGTAAGTTTTCATGAAACCCAGGTTTTTCTTCTTCTGTTGTATAACCAGAAAATAGGTACATGCTCTGAAGGCTGGATAGATCTGGCCTGGCCTGGTTTGACCATAGACCTGAGCTGGCCCTTTAAGAACCTGCAGGGGGCAGGCCCAGGAGGGGAGAGGCCTTGGGCCCTGGCTCTTCAATGGGACTTGCAGCATCAGGTGAGCTGGTTCTGTGTAGGCAGCTGGGTCAGAGCCCAGCCACATGAACCTGAGGTCTTTTCAGAAACCCATTTACCTGGGTCCTGTGAAGCTGAGTTAGCAGACATAGGTCTCACCTCAACACTTAGCTTGTAGTCTTCCTAAATCAGGGAACTTATATTTTTTAGAAAATATATAAAACAAGAATCTTTTCCAAAATTCCCTGTCAAACATGTTTTATCTGGGTTTTAAAATCCCTTTTATAAAAGAGAAATGGGTTTAGTTTCAAAGCATAAAAATATGCCAGTTCATTTGAGGTTAAATGAATTATCTATTTCTAAGTAGGAAGGGGGGACAAGAAGGGAGAGAAGCAGATAGGAAGAGAGGAGGAAGGGAAGTGAAGAGGAAGGGAAAGAAGGAAAAGAAAAGGAAGGAGAGAAAGAGGAAGATGAGGGAAGAGAGAGGAGGGGAGGCAGAGAAAAGTAGAGAGGCAGGTGGCAATGAAGGAGAGGGAAGGGTAAGAGAGAGGAGAGAAAAGAAGAAAAGAAAGGAAGGGGTGGGGAGGAAAAGAACTATAAAGAGAAGGGAAGGGGAAATAAGAGAGGGAAGGGAAGGCAGAGAGAAGGGGAGGGAGAGGGGCATCCTTGACATCTACTGTGCGAAATATGGCACATAGCCCAAGGAACATGAATTGTCTTAAGCAGAGCTGTCCACTAGGACCTTCTGCGATTATGAACGGGCCTTATGATTTGCACTGACCCGTTATTCACTAGCCACACACTAATGCTGAACACGTGAAACTGTGAAACTAAAGTTTTGCTTTCTTATGATGATGCAATTTAAAAACTGCATTTTCATAGTATTTCATTGCAATTCATTTAATGGGAATATAAAGAGCTGCATATCACCAATGGCCACCCCCCTGGCCGGTGCCTCTGTGGACCAGTGTGTCCCAACCTATGGCACCCTGGGGCAAACAGACTTTACCTTCCACACTGAAGCTCCGCACGATATTGGAGGCTGGGGTAGATGACTTGTCGGTGGTGTACCTGTTGTACAGCTCAATCATGTACTGGGGTGGCTCTGCTCTGGTTCTGTCCTGGGTGGGGACGTTGCTCAGGTTGAGGCTGCGCAGGAAATCCACCTTCATGTTCTCCAGAAACATCTTCAAGTTGAAGACGCCCTCCTCCTGGCCTCCTTCCAGTGCCCCCAGTGGGTATGGAGCATTTCCTCCTAAGGACACTTGCCCCAAGCTCTGCAGTGGCTTCTCATGTGCAGGGCCCACCAGCAGGAACAGCACAAGCAGAATCACCCACAATGCCCCAGGTGACATCTTGGGCCCTGGAGCAGGGACTGCAGGGCTGTCGTGGTGGTGTGTTACCAGGTGCAGTGAGGAGCCCAAGAGGAGTGACCCCACATTGTCCTGCTGAGGACTCTGCAGGAAGAGTGGCCAGTGCAGGCTCCTTCCCACAATCCACACAATCCAGTGGTCTTTCACTTGTTCTTATCTGGCGGTGGATGTTGCTCTTGGACATCTTATCTAAGGCAGCTCTCTTTAATGAAGGCTGTATAAACATCTGACAAACACTAGGGCTGATGGAAAGGACAAAACCTACTGTAAAAGAACTGCATGTGTTTCTTGGTGGGGGGGAGGGTCATCACCCCTCATTAGGATCCTTTCTCATTTCCTTAATAGCTCAGTTCAGAAGCCTCTCCAGACAAGGGCCATAGACCCCATCTTCTGGGTCACGGGAACAAAGAATCCAGGAAATGAGACCAAGAAATCCTCCAAATATAGAAGCAATATTACTAAGCAGCCAGAAAATGACATAAATCAGGAGACCAAGAGGGTGGGTGTGAGGTAGGGTCCACATCACACAGAAGCTCAGCAGTTTCTTCTGAGGAAGTGGAATGGGTATTGGGAGTTTAGTAATAATCCTGGAACCCCAAATCCTGAGTTTGTGTCTGTTATTTAATCAAAAAATTGGCAAATAAGGCTAAGAAGGAAATTATTAATTTAGTATATTTATTTAGGGAATATAAAACCAAGGGAAGAAAAATAGATATACCCTCCTGGTCTGTGGGCATTGTAGAAACAGAAAAAGGGATTTAGAGAGGAAAGAAAGTGCAGAGAACTTCTGTCATGTGGAGGGCAGGAGGAGGTAGAGAGGGGCCAGGAGTTCTTATCTCATCATAGCCAGGCCTAGAGGAGGGAGACTTACCAGAACCTGGAGGTTCAGAAGTGATGAACAGGCAGCCAAGAGAGAGCTTACCCCCCCATACATTTATAACCTTATTTTTAATAGTTTTTCTTTTTATTTTGTAAGCAGAGAGATACAGAGAGAGAGAGAGAGAGAGAGAGAGAGAGAGAGAGAGAGAGAGAGAGAGAGAGAAAGAGGGGGTAGAGCAAGATGGCGGATGAGTAGCAGCGTTGCCAGGACTCTCTCTGTAAAGGTTTGATTTTCCAGCTGGGATCTAAATCCCAGACCTCAGCCGACCCTGAACCCACGCCCACCCTCTCCCCAGCTCCTGCACAAACCCAGACAGGGTTCCCCAGTGGCTCTCTGCTCTGCAGAGGAACGGAGAGCCACACCTCCCCCACCCCAAGCTCCCGCCATCACCTATTGTCTCCTCCCAGCCGCCTCCGGAGCCCTTGCTGGCTGAACACCCTACCCTCCCGGGGCCCCTTCCCTCCAGCGCCCGATCCTTGGGCAAACTTGTCTTCCTGACCTGCACACACAGGCAGACAGCTCCTTGGGCAAACTGACCTAGCTCAGTTCCAGAAACCCACGCTGGGCCACACCTGCTGGGCGTGGCCAGGTCTCAGGCAGATACCTGGGAACCTCTGCCACTACTGGGAGGGTAGAGGCCAGTTCAGGTGGGTACCAGAGACCCTGCACCACTATTAGGAGGGCACAGGCAGCTTAGGCAAGTACCAAGGAACCTGCACCACTTCCATGAAGGAACAGGCGGCTTAGGCAGGTACCAGGAACCACATGCCACTGCTGGGAGGGCAGAGGCTGGTTCAGGCAGGCACCAGGGACCCTGCACCACTGCCAGGAGGGCACAGGCGGCTTAGGCAGGTACCAGGGACTCTGCAACACTGCCAGGAGGTCACAGGTGTCTTAGGCGGGTACCAGGGACCATGCACCACTGTCAGGAGGGCACAGGCAGCTTAGGCAGGTACCAGGGACTGTGTGCCACTGCTGGGAGGAGAGAGGCAAGTTCAGGCGGGTACCAGGGACCCTGCATCACTGCCAGGAAGGCACAGGTCGCTTAGGTGGGTACCAGGGATGGCATGCCACTGCCAGGAAAGCAGAGGTGGCTTAGGCGGGTACCAGGGACCCTGCACCACTGCCAGGAGGGCACAAGCAGCTTAGGTGGCTATCAGGGACCCTACGCAACTGCGAGGAGGGCACAGATGGCTTAGACGGGTACCAGGAACTCTGGGCCACTGCTAGCAGGGCACAGGTGGCTTAGGCGGGTAGCAGGGACCATGTGCCACTGCCGAGGGAACAGGCTGGTTCAGGTGGGTACCAGGGACCCTGCACTACTGCCAGGAGGGCACAAGCAGCTTAGGTGGGTATCAGGGACCCTACACAACTGCGAGGAGAGCACAGGTGACTTAGATGGGTACCAGGGACTCTGTGCCACTGCTAGGAGGGTACAGGTGGCTTAGGTGGGTACCAGGGACCACGTACCACTGCCAAGAGGGCACAGGTGGCTTAGGAGGGTACCAGAGATTCTGTGCCACTGCTAGGAGAGCACAGGCAGCTTAGGCAGGTACCAGGGATTCCATCCCTCATAACTGCTGACCCCCACACCCACGACCCCTGGAGATATCTCAAAGGCATCCAAAAAACCACCTCAATTAGAATTGAAATGGGCAGAACTCAATGCAAGAATATTACACCAGCTGAGAAAAGAACGACAAATAACAACAACAATACCACTAAAGAGAGAGAGCAGAGGCAGGACCAGGATGACACAACACTAAATCCCAGTCATATTGGCACAGATCCTAAGGAGAACTTAATGTTAGTCATGCAAGAAAAGATGGACCAACATATTGAAAAGATACAAAGTCAGCTCATTAGCTTTGCCACCAGGCTTAATATAATGGAGGAGAACCAAATGGAATTCAGAAGAGGCATATCAGAACTAAAGGCAAGCCAGCAAACTGAAGGTATCAAAAACCAGCTTTCCAAATTAACCGAAGACATCTGCAAATATGAGAATGACTGTCAGGAAGAAATAATTAAATCAAACCTTGAAATGAAATCACATCTCAACAGCATGATAGAAACAACCCAAAAAGAAGTTGCAGAAAACAAAAACCATCTTGAAATAATAAGAACATCCCTAGAATCTCTTACCAACAGGATTAACCACTGGGAAAACAGAACCTCAGACATGGAAGATAGAACAGAGGAGAATTTGGGAGAAATCAGAACCTTGACAAAATTCAAAAGAGCAAGTGAACAAAACTCAAGGGAAATGTGGGATACCATAAAAAGACCTAATCTCGGATAATGGGGATCCCGGAAGGAGAAGAAAACCAAACAAGGGGCATAGAAAATATTTTCAACAGAATTATTCAAGAAAATTTTTCCATACTTGGCAAAAGATAGTCTGTACATCCAAAAGAGATATGGAGGACCCCAAACAAATTGGACCAAAGGAGGAACACCCCAAGACACATCTTAGCTACAATGCCAAACAATGAGGATAAAGAGAGAGTCCTTAGAGCAACAAGAGAAATAAAACTCACCTATAAAGGAAAACCCATCAGAATCACCTCAGACTTCTCCATAGAAACTTTAAAAGCCAGAAGAGCTTGGAGCAAAGTGATCCTAGGCCTAAAGAAGTACAGATTCCAACCTAGACTAATGTACCCAGCAAAGTTATCCATCATAATAGATGGAGAAATGAAAGTATTCCATGAAATTAACCAGCTCTACAATTACTTGAACACAAAGCCAAACCTTCAGAAGATATTTCATGAAATATCTCATGTAGATGAGACATATATCAGACCTTAGGAAAGGAACCGAGAACAAGCAAGGTAACAACAAAGAGATAACAACAACAGCTCAGATACCAACCTCCATATTCGCTCCAATATGGCAGGGTTTAAAGCAAACCTCACAGTTATAATTTTGAATGTAAATGGACTCAACTTTCCTATAAAAAGACACAGGATCACAGGTTGGATCAGGAAAATGGACCCTTCCATCTGTTGCCTTCAAGAAACACACCTTGTCGTTAAAGACAATAACCTACTGAGAGTAAAAGGGTGGAAAACAATTTTCCAGGCATGTGGGAATAATAAAAAAGTGTGTGTAGCTACTCTAATATCTGACAAAATAGACTTTAAACCGACAACAATGAAAAGGGACGATCATGGTCACTTCCTACTCGTCAAGGGAATGCTACAACAAGGAGACATCACTATAGTGAATATGTAGGCACCAAATGCAAGGGCCCCTCAGTTCATTATGCATAAATTACTCACAAGCAAAGCAGATATAGATACCAACACCATCATAGTAGGAGACTTTAACACTCCACTGTCATCACTAGACAGATCATCCAAACAAAAGACAAGCAGGGAGATAAAGTTGCTAAATAGCACCGTAGGCAAACTAGGGATAACAGACATTTATAGAACATTCCATCACAAGGACACAGATTTCACATTCTTCTCAGCACCACATGGAACCTTTTCCAAAATTGATCATGTACTGGGCCATAAATCATCCCTCCACAAATTCAGAAGATCAAAGTAATCCCCTGCATCATATCAGACCACAACGCATTAACTAGAAATTAACAATGGGAGAGGATCCAAAAATTTCAACAGATATTGGTGACTGAACAACTCACTCCTGAATAATTAATGGGTCAAACAAGAAATCAGAAAGGCAATTCAGAATTTCCTAGAAACAAATGACAATGAAGACCCAACCTTTCAGAACTTGTGGGATGCAATGAAGGCAGTCCTAAGGGGGAAATTCATTGCACTAAATGCCTTCATAATGAAGACAGAGAGGTCTCAAATCAATCACCTATCCTCCCACCTAAGGTCATTAGAACAGAGGGAAAAATCCAACCCTAGGAGCTCGAGACGCAAGGAAATAATTAAGATCAGAGCTGAGATTAATGACTTGGAAACAAAGAAAACAATTTTAAAAATAGACAAATCAAAGAGTTGGTTCTTTGAAAAAGTCAATAAGATTGACAAACCCCTGGCCAATTTAATCAAACGAAGAAGAGAGAAGGCTCAAATCAACAAAATCAGAAATGACAAAGGGTGAGATCACGACAGACCCTGAAGAGATTGAAAGTACCATCAGGTCATACTTCCAAAACCTCTACTCCACAAAATTAGAGAACCTGGAAGAAATGGATAAATTTCAGGACACCTACCAACTACCAAATCTTATCCCAGAGCAGATAAAGATGCTAAATAAACCGATCACAATCACAGATATTGAATCTGTAATCAAGAACCTTCCCAAACAGAAAACCCCAGGTCCAGATGGTTTCTCAGCCGAATTCTACCTAACCTTCATCATAGAACTGAAACATCTCTTTTTGAAGCTTGTCAGGAGCATAGAAAAAGGGGAGGCTCCAATGCTCCTTATATGAAGCTAGCATCGCCCTAATTCCCAAACCAGGCAAGGATACAACAAGAAAACTACAGACCCATATCCCTGATGAACTTGGATGAAAAAATCCTAAACAACGTTCTATCAAACCGAATACAAACCGACATCAATACTATAATTCACCCTGACCAAGTTGGCTACATCTCAGGGATGCAGGGACTTACATAAGTAAGTCGATTGATATAATTCATGACATTAATAAACTCAACCGCAAATACCACATGGTCATCTCAATTAATGCTGAGAAGGCCTTTGCCAAAATTCAACACCTCTTCATGTTCAAAACCCTGGAAAGAATAGGCATAGATGGCCTATACCTCAACATGATAAAGTCAATATACAGATTTCCTAAAGCAAAAATCATCCTCAATGGGGAATGACTCAAGGAGTTCCTGCTTAATTCAAGAACAAGCCAGGGGTGCGCACTCTCACCACTGCTCTTTAACATAGTGCTTGAAGTTCTAGCCCAAGCAATAAGACAAGTGAATAGCATAAAATGGATACAAATCAGAAAGGAAGAAGTCAAACTATCCCTCTTTGCAGAAGACATGATCTTATATAATCAGACCCAAAGAACAGTATCAGTAAACTCCTGAAGGTGATCAATGCCTTCAGCAGAGTGCCAGGATACAAAATTAACACACAAAAATCAGTAGCCTTTCTATATACAGAAGACAAACCGGAAAAAGGTATCAGAGAAACTGTCCCATTCTCCATAACCTCAAATCAAATACCTGGGAATATTATTAACCCATGTAGTAAAAGACTTATGTAAGGAAAATATTGAAACACTCAACAGGGAAATAGAGGAGGATGTGACAAGATGGAAAGACATTCCATGCTCATGGATAGGGAGAATCAATATAGTAAAAATGGCAATCTTGTAAAAGCAATCTATAGATTCAAGGCAATGCCAATAAAAATCCCAACCTCCTTCTTCACAGACATTGAAAAAATAATCTCCAAATTTATCTGGAAGGGTAAGAGACCTCGAATAGCTAAAACTATTCTGAGCAAAAAAAATTACACAGGAGGTATCACCATACCTGACTTTAAAACATACTACAAAGCCATAGTAACCAAAACAGCATAGTATTGGCAGAAAAACAGTCTGACCAGTGGAATAGATTTGAAGACCCAGCCTTTAATGCAAGTAACTTCAGCTACTTAGTTTTCGACAAGGGTGCCAACAATGTATCCTTGGCTAAAGATAGCATCTTCAACAAATGGTGCTGGACAAATTGGATAAACACGTGTAAAAAATGAAAATAGACCCACTCCTTTCACCATGCACAGAGATCAACTCCAAATGGATCAGAGACCTCAATATTAACCATACAATCCTAAACAACCTGGAAGAAAAAATAGGAGGAACCCTACATGAGAAAGGAGTAGGGAATAAGTTCCTGAGCAAATCTCCGGTAGCCCAAGAAGTGCAACAGTCACTTAACCAATGGGACCTAATCAGGCTCAAAAGCTTCTGTACAGACAAAAACACCATTCTCAGAGTCAATAGACCCCCTCAAACTGGGAGATGATTTTCACCAACTACAACTCAGACAGAGGCCTAATTTCTAGAACCTACAGAGAACTCAAAAAAATTAATAACAAAAACCCAAACTGCCCCCTCACAAAATGGGGCACTGATCTCAACAGAGAATTCACACAGGAGGAAACACAAATGGCCTTTTCTCACCTGAGAAAGTGCTCAGCATCCTCAAGCATCAGGGAAATGCAAATCCAAACCACAATGATATACCACCTTACTCCAGTCAGAATGGCAATCATACAGAAAACCAACAACAATCGTTGATGGCGAGGATGCAGGGAAAAAGGAACCCTCATTCACTGCTGATGGTATTGCAAACTGGTTCAACCACTATGGAAAGCAGTGTGGAGACTCCTGAACAGAATGGATATAGAACTACCAATGGACCCAGCTATCCCTCTACTAGGCATCTATCCACAAGATGTCAGATCCTGATGCAGAAACATTTGTACAACTATATTTATAGCAGCTCAATTCATAATAGCCAAGAATTTGAATCAACCCAAATGCCCATCCATGGAGGAATGGACAGCGAAACTGTGGTATATTTACACAATGGAATTTTACTCAGCTGAAAGGAAAAATGACATATGGAAATTTAGGAAAAAATGTTCTGATTTCGAGCAGATCTTACTAAGCGAAAACTCAAAATAACAGAGAATCGAATGCCACATATTCTCCCTCATATGTGGTCCTTAACCAGGATAACCATAAACTCTATGCAGACTAGTAGAAAGAAGTGAGAGGTTATGAATGAGGGGTAACAGATAGGGGGAGGGGAATGGCTTAAGCATGAGGCTAAACCAAATTTGGTTCAAAAACAAAATCCTCAGGAGAGCATACTATAACCTATAGAGCAAGTAGTGGGCATCAACTGGCAAGAGGGGCCATGAGTAGTAGGGGAGAGAGTCTAAGCCTGTGAATAATGGATCAGTCTGACAACCCCTGGTCCCAGCCACCGGTTCCTTCCCTCACTGAGCTGTTGACCAAAGTGACCCATGAGGTTCTAAAAACAAGACAGAATTCTGTCAAAGCTCTTGAATGCCCTTCCCAAGCCTGAGGCACAACCCTGTTGCTGAAGAAACTATAGAATGCCATCGATCAGCATCGAGAGACCCTTTGAGGTCCAGAATGGTAACCAGCCCCCAGATGGAAGGCACTGCACAAGCTGTCAGGGGAAGCTGATCAATGACAGCTGGAGTAAACAGAGACCACTGGCATGAAACACAGTCTGCGGCCATGAGTAGGCTGACCACACCCCTTCTGGGAGAGAATAGCGAACCAAGAAAGGAGCACTTGTGCAATGGAGGAGCCTAGGCCTGGGGGAGACAACAGCTCTTAAATGCGGCCAAATATTCCACTCAGTGAGGGGGATCCCTTCACTGGAACTGGGGATTCAGGGCAATATGCACTGGATCCCATACTCTTGGGCTCCCAAGAAAAGATACACTATGGGAGCAATTGACGGGGAGGCTACTAAAAATAGAATCTAGGTAATCCAGAATTGTGTATATTTGTTAACCTATACTGATCTCACTCTCCAATGGACATCGTGTTTGTATTTTTCAGGATGCAGCGAGAGAGCTGTGGTCCATGTAACCCTACCAACTGACCGCAGGCAGATAGGTAAGATCCTGGCAAGAGATGAGCCACCACAGTCATATCACGGAGGCTCCATATGGAACCCTGCAGAGAATGAGGGGATGAACAAGGGATCCACAGCCATTCAAGCAACACAGGATAAGCCAGTGAGACAGAAACCAACAATTTTTTACACAAAAACCCCTAAGCTTACAACATTAAAGTAGCCTTAATACTCACCCACCACGACTCAGGGAACTTAGCAGAAGAGGGGGTGGAAAGATTGTGAGAGCCGTGGTGGGGGAGACTATCCAGAGGTATGGTACCCCTCAGTAACAACACACTTGGGCCAGGAGAACCGGGCTGAATACTAGGCTATCCATGGTCCCCTGCCACAAGGACTGATCCAGACGGCCCACGGAGGAGGATATCCAGGTGACTGGGGATTTGGGGATAACAACTCATTGTTGGCCCACTAAATAATGTAACTCATTATGGACAAAATTTTTTTTAATAAAAATAAAAAAAAGAAAGAGAGAAAAAAGCACCAGAGCCTCTAGCCACTTTAAAGGAACTCCAGATGCATGCACCACTTTGTGCGGCTAGTTCATGTGGGTACTGGTGGATTGAACCTTGGTCCTTAGGCTCTGGAGGCAAGTGCCTTAACCATTGAGCCATCTCTCCAGCCCTTTATAACCTTATTATAGTGGGTTTCACCTTCAGGTTCAGGTGAGCCAGAGAGACAGCTAATTGGTCTGGGCTGGGAGCTAGTTCCAGAAGAGGCCAGCCATGATGCCAAGTTTTGGGTTTGAGCTTAACCAGCCTTTTTGCCAGGATCAGATTTAAATTCTAGGAAACAGGAACCTCCTCCCAGGGAGGGGCTCAGGTTGTTCAATGGAAAAACTGGTCTAGGAAACTCCTTTAGGCAAGAGATAAGAAGTCAGATCATTCTTTGATCTCTAGCAAAGAAGGCAGGCTCAAAGACATTCCTGCCTTCACTTTTGGGGGCCCAGTCACCTTAGAAGGAGGCCCTGAGGATCAGAGATGGCACATGAATGAGCATAGAGCATTTAGTGTGATAGCACTACTTCACAGACAGCACAGGCCATGGCTTCCTTGCCAGCTCTCTCACTTACTTTGAGCAACTGTGGCCTGGAACAGATCACTAAGCTCTGAGAGCCTCTCTTACAAGGATTTAAGAAGACATGGCAGTGGTCACTGTGAGCCTATGAGAATTGGGTGGTTGTGTCTGGCTGCCACCTCTCCAATGTTGGGTCGGACTGAGCTGCAACTGGGAGAGGAAGCTCTGTGTTCCCCACCAGCTGCTCCAGCACAAAAATCACAAGTATCCTACAGTCCCACAGCCCGGCTCTGTCACGTGTGTGTGTGTGTGTGTGTGTGTGTGCGTGTGTGTGTATACTTGGCTTAGATAAGGTAGGAGGCCATCGAGCCATACCAGACCTGTGCAGTTAGGGTAGAGAGAGGAGTAGGTAGCAGTTCTGAGACCATTCCATGCCCAGATATTGTCCCTGACTTGTCCAAGACAGTACTATCTTAAGAGCAGTGCCTAGCCTCTGTCCACTTCTATAAAAAAATGGCTTTAATCAAGGCAAAGAAGGAGCACAGTTAAAAATACATGTGGCATGTATATAGGCATGGCCTATACTGGAAGACAGCATGGTGCTGCTCCACATTGGAGGGCATGTGACAAAATGCTGTGGTGGGCAAGAAGGCTCAGGGAGCCAGGAGCACTCTGTGCCAGGCCCAAACAGAACTTGCTGTCCTCTTCCTTTAGGGACACAACCAGGGGAGGAGGAGAAAGGCCAGCTTCAGAAATGCTATTTGGGGAAGCAAGCTGGGCATTGATCCAACTCAGAGCAAGGGGCAACACCAGCAGATGTGAACCCAGCAGATACAGCCTATATACAGGTGCAAGGTGGGGTGTGGGTCAGGAAGAGCTGCAGAATAGATGGGCAGCCCCCATCCATTGTGCTTTTGACCCCAGAGTCACCCAGGACCCTTTCACACTTAAGAGGTGGAGCATGAGGATCTCATGGGGTGGCCTGAATTCTGATGAATTCTGGGCGGTGCAAAAAAAACTACCACCCACACCCAGTAGGACAGGTAACAGCACTGGGACTCTCTTTCTTGAATTTAGTGGATGTAACAATTGTAGGACCTCATCACCTGGGAGCACCTCTGAATCTGGGGCCAGGAACACTAACTTGAAATTCTCTCCAGAGTAGCAATTATAAATACCTCCGTGACAGGCAAAGCATATGCCTTCAGGGGCCACAGCTCCTTTAATTATCTTGGTAAACCCCTTTTAATTTCCTAAGCAATGACCTGAACAGGTTGTTAGTCAAGTTTTGATTAACTATTCCCACTCCAGGGTAGGGGACTTGACTGGTGGGCAAGCATATTCAGCAGTCTTCCCAGGGATGGGTTGGTCAGGTTAAGAAGCCCATAGCTAGAATTTACCAAAGTCATCATTTTAAGAAGAGGGGCATTAAGATCAAATGTGTTAGCATTATTTAGTATAGGGGCTGGTTTTGGAACCCAGGGGTTATTTATGGAGTTAACTTTTTTGACTGATACTCTTATACTTACTGATAAAATATTCAATTGCAATGTTCGTAGAGGGTTTCTCATACCTCAGTCTGGGAGTAGCCAGCCCATTCCAAAGTTTCAGTCCCCCCAGAGGTGTGGTTCTATTATATCCAATTCCCAAATTATGCCTCCTTTAAGTCCTCACTCATGTCCCTTCACAGCTTTGACCCCTGTCCTGCCCTAGGAGCTCCTTCCAGGCCCCAGCAGAAGCAGGCTATGCATGAAGAAAACATCAGTTAAAACCAATAAGGTCTCATTTTCCTGATGTCTTTCCATTCTGGAGATGAATCCTTATGTATCAATTTAGGGGCGATCACAACTTGAGAAGGTCAGTGGAACAATGCTGAGGACTGTGGACATCTTCCAGCATCACATGAAGGAAACAGAGCAAGCTCCTGGGAGGGGGGAGGACAATCAGTCACACTGGCTGGTGTCCAAGAAGGACTTGAGGCAGAGTAGCCCTCCAAACAAACTTATTTGACAGGCTTCTAGAGGCTGATGGGAGTTGGTCCACAAATCAGGAGGGACTTAAGGAAGTATGATAGACACCTGGACATCATCATGATCACCATTCCCAAAAATATGAATGACAACTCAAAGAAAGTAAAAAAGAAAGAAAGTAGTGACTATAATAGAGCCATGTAAATCCAGTCAGCAGGTGTGACAGCAATTAATCCTACAGTAAAGAGAAAAGCACAAATTACTCCTGTGGCTAGAGGAAGGGGTAGCACTGCATTCCTTAAGAGAAGGCAGGCATTCCTATGGAGTGAACAGGATAAAATACAAAGTAACAGTAAGGAACTACACTTGTTCAGGAGTAGATGACATAAAAGTTCCTTGAAACCAAAGTTCCTCTATGGATTCCATGAGGTCATCAGGGCATCTCCTGGGTGAGGGTGGCCAGCTTTCTCTTGGAGATTCTCAGCCACAATGGATGTTCAGGATCTGCTGCTATTGAGCAGGTCTGGTCTGCACAGGAAGCCACTTTTAATACATGGGAATGATGAATCCAAGGCTTGACACCTGCAACTTTAAGAGCTGAGGGTATGGTGAGGATGTAACAGAGAAGTTTGGCACAGCTATATTTGGTTTTTTACTGCTGCATTTCCCCTCCGAGTTTGTGTCCTCTAATGTAAAAGAATTATACATAGGGACAGAAGTATGTCTTATCACACATTTATTCTAGATTAATTAGTTTAAGGGAAAGGGGAATTGGATAGGAAAACTGCCCAGTCATAATATCATATTATTTAAGGAAACATGGGAAGTTACAGAGTTCTCCAGCCACCAGTTTGGGGACAAAACGTGGAGAATTTAACAGAACTTATGTTGTTCAGCTAAACAAGCAGAAAGATCATGAGAGGAAAAGATTCAGGTGGAAGAGAAATCCAGCCCCTCACCACAGGTTGTGGTGGGGGCTGGGGTGACCTTACTGGTCCTGGGGAGTCAGAGGTCCTTCTGCTAGCCTGCCATTTGGGAAAGAGAGTGCTTTCTTCTAGGAAAGTTAATTTAAGTTTTCCCCAGATGAGTCAGAGACAGCTAATTGGTTTATATCTGACCAATCAGTTTTATCCCCTACGTTGTAGCTATAGCTAGACACCTCCCATTCAAGGGGAGGGGTTGTCTCTACAAAAGCCTGACCCTTCACAAGGATAACTTGATAAGGACCCTCCCATCTTGGGTCTAAGCTTCCCTTTACTGAGACCTTTCTCTAAACCCATTCTCCTGGGTTCCAGAGGTATAGGGAGCCTTTAATTGCTGGAGGAGCAGGCAAGTTTAGTTGCCTAGAAATTTTCTAAGTAGTGCTGGCCAAATCTTTTAGGAACCATTGCAGGTGGGTGTGTCCATAATCCCTGAGGTCACTGGAGTCTTTTGGGAAAGAGGAGGTGGCCTCCCAAACACTGTTTCAAAAGGAGAATATCTTCATTTGCACAAGCAGCAGGATCTTGGGCCAAGGGAGACCTGTTTCCTGGCAATGTTTAGCCATGGCCATTTTGAAGGTTCTGTTCATCCTTTCAACTCTGCTTGAAGTCTGAGGATGGTACTACATATGCAAATCCCAAGTTAGTCCCACTGCTTTAGATACTTGCTCACAACTTCACTGACAAAAGCTGGGCCATTGTCTGACTTGAAGCTTACTAGGACTCCAAACCATTTGGCCAATTCTTTGGCCAAAACACAGGACATCTCTTGAGCCTTTGCTGTGAAGGTGGGATAGACTTCTACCCATCCTGAAAAGGTAAAGATTATTAATGGGAAGTATAGGTAACCCCTTTCTGGGTTGGATGTCAGTAAAGTCCATTTCTAGATGTCCAAATGGACAAGTCGTTTGCTCTGGTATCATCATGAGAGGCTTAGGCCCCTGTTCAGGATTATTTCTTACACATTCTATCAAGCTTTGCTGGCCTGCTACACTAATCTCAGCCTCAGGATTTCCATGTATCTTTGCAATAATAAGCTTTGTAAGTCTGTCTTTCCCAAGTGAGTTATTTTATGGGTCTGCTGGACCAGGCCAGGCACAGCTTTCTCTGGAACAATTATTTTTCCTTTTTGGTGACCATCCAGCCCTTAGAATTCTCAGTTGTTCTAAGTTTCATTGCTTCCTTTCTTTCCCCTTCATCATATGCAGACAGCTCTAGGACAGGGAGTGTAAAGCAAATTATTTCCTTTTTGGATGGCTGCTTGTTTAGCTGTTTGATCAGCCAGCATGTGTTTTTTCTCTTAGTGTGTCCTGACAATGGACTACTGCAATAGCCCTCGGGGCACATACACCTTCCAAAAGTTAAAGAATTTGGTCATTGTTCTTAATTTCTTTGCTCCTGAGGTGAGTAGCCCTTTTTCTCAATATGTTGCCCCACGAATATGCAGAGTGGCAAATGTGCATTAAGAATCTGTGCAAATAGTGACACATTTCTCCTCTGCTAGGAAAAGTGCTCTTGTTAATGCTTGGAGTTCAGCTTTCTGTGCAAACCAGTGATTTGGCAGCTGGTCTTCCTCTACAATCTGGTCTGTGGTGCTCACTGCTTCAGCTACTCCCCCTAGGCTGGGCTTCCATCAGCAAAGAAATCCACATCTGAATTGGGGAGTAGCTCATCCTTTAAGTTTTGTTGGGAAGAAAAGACTTCCTCCACTACCTCTTCACAATTGTGGAGGGGCTCCCCCACCTCTTCTGATAAATATGTGGCTGGGTTTAGAGCCAAGGTGGCTTCCACTTGCACCCAGGGATTCTCTCCCAACATTGCCTGGTAGTGTGCCACTCCTTCTCCAGTCATCCAGCAACTGGCTGTCTTGTTTAGCAAAGAAGTAACTTGGTGTGGGACCTTAACAGTAATGCTTTGTCCCAAAGTCAGTTAGTCTGCCTCTTATACCAGCACAACTGTGGCAGCTAGTGCTCAGGGCAAGGAAGCCATCCTGAGACCACTGGGTCTAGTCTTTTCCGTAAGTCTGCCACAGGTCTATTCCAGGGTCCTAGCTGCTGAATTAAGACCCCCAGTCCAATTCCCCCTTTCTGGTGAACACAGAGAGCAAAGGGACAAGTGCCAGGGGAGGGGTTTCACTCAGTCTCCTTTTCAGCTGGTCAAAGGCATCTTGTTCCTCTTTTTCCCATTTCAGGGTTCTGTAGTAGGCCCGCTGAGAGGACTGTGAAGAGGCTTAGTGGTAGCAGAGAACTCTGGGATCCAGAGTCTGAAAAACCTAGCTGCTCCCAGGAACTCTCTAAGTTGTTTCTTAGTTTGGGATGGGAGTACTAGATGATCACTAGCTTTTGTTCCTCCCCAAGACTCCTTTGCCCCCTGGCTGAGGTGATACCCAAAGTGGGTGACTTCTTCCTTATAGATCTGAGCTTTCTTTCTTGAGATTTTGTATCCTGACTCTTGCAGGAAGCCTAGCAGTTCTCCGGTGCCCATTTTGCAGACTTCTCATGTAGGAACTGCTAGCAGTAAGTCATCTTCACACTACAAGATAGTACAGGGAGACAGTTTTCCAAGTCCTTGGCTAATGCCTCTCCAAAGTTGAAGATTTCTTGAACCCTTGAGGAAAATGAGCCCATGTTAAATGCCCCTTTGAACCAGTCTCTGGGTCCTCCTATTCAAAGGCAAACAGAGGTTGGCTTACTCTGCTAGCCTTAAACAGAAGAATGGATCTTTTAAGTCCAGGCCTGTGAAAACTGCAGCTGTTGGGGTATCAGACTCAGCAAAGTATATGGGTGCAGAGTCTCAGCAGCATCGTTGACCCTGCAGAGCTCTTGGACATCCTGGTAATCACTGGTGCCTGGCTTCTTTACTGGAAACAGGGGCTGTTCCATGGCAATTGGATTTCTCTCAGGACCCGCTCATCTTTAAGTCTTTTGATGTGCGGGGATACCTCAAGCCAAGCTTCAAGTGAGATCAGATATTGTTTATGTCTCACTAGAATGACACATGGCTTTATTGCCACCAGCAATGGCGGGTGGCCTTTGGAGAGACCTATCCCCCCTGTGTATGTCTCAGACCTGGGGAAACTGTTGCAGGTACCAGTTAACGTCTGTGGCTTCTGGGGCCCTTTCTCTTATTGTTTTCTGGTAAAGTCTTCATTCCTCCTCTGGTTGGACATCCAACATCAACACCAGTAGGGGTCAAGGTTAGTTGCGGGACCCAAGTCCATGGTCACTGTAGTGCCTAGTTTGCTAGTCTCTCCCCAGTAGAGGTCATGGGACCTCAGGCTCATAAAGAAACCAGTGTTGAATTTGGTGCCCCCTTGCCAAGCATTCTTATGGCTCACAGAACTGGTATTTCTTGGTGGTCCCTTGATGGTGACAGAGTCTTTAGTGAGTTGACCAGTGGGGGTTGTCACAGTATAAATGGCTGATCCAATACCCAAAATAAAGTCCATAGTTTGCCTCCCTAGATCAGTTCTGACCAAGGGCTGTTGGGGGCCAATTAAAAACAAGCCAGTCATCTTCAGTCTGGTTCAGAACCCTAACTAGGGTCCTTGATGTTAAGAGTCTTGTCGAGGTCTTCCCTTCTGTTTGGAGGCTGCCACAATGACCCCCTTCTCTTGGGGTCTTCTTTTGGGGGTGTCTGTGTCTTCTTCCCCCCCACCCTGCTGTGGGCATTCACTCTTCCGATGTCCAATTTTCTTACAGTAAGCACATTGGTCTTTACCTAGACCATTATATGACACATTTTCTCTGCTTTTGAATGTGGGCTTAGCTGGGTTTATGGCGTCTCTCATAGAAACCACTAAAATCAGACTCTTCTCTCCTCACATTTGTTCTCTTCCTTCTTTATTGTGGCCTCCCAGTTGGCAACCACCTTAGATGCAATGTCAATAAGCAAAGTCTTCTAGGCATTGCCACAGGCCAACTGAGTGACAAAAGCTGTGTTCACCATTGACTGGTTTTCAGATGCCTCAGGGTTAAGCAATAAGCATTGCAAAATCTCATAAAAACTTTTGGGAGGCTCTTATCTTGGATTACCTCACTTACCCATGTCAACTTGGTGGCACTTCTGGCCCTGCTTTGGGTCCTTCATGAATAGTTTGTCTCATTTGGATCAGAACCTGGGTTCTGTCACTTGTGTTCGGGTCTCAGTAGGGCATGGCTTGCAAAGCCCTCTGGATTCAGTGTCCCATCTGGAGCCTGTGTAGTATCCATGCCCTTACTGCCTGGAGGACTTGCCGCCTCACTTCAGAATCAAACAGTGAAGTGAGAAGTTGGCAGCAATTGTCCCAGGTTGGCCTATGGGTCTCCATGGTAGTCAGGAAATCAATCATGACCTGGAGTCAGAGTAAGTCGGGGTGTGCTGGCACCAATTCAGGAGGTCAGTAGTGGTGAAAGGGATGTAGATGAGGGTGGGAGGCCCCTTGACATAGCTGCCATTCACTTGAGGGAGAGGATAGCCTAGCATTTTTCTAAGGTGGGCTCCTCTAGAACACAGCTGACTGGAGTCTGTTGAGTGGCCCCAATGGGGGTCAGCAGCGAGAGCCTGTTGAGTCTGGCTGGTCCTGCTGACCAAGAGAGGTTGGTGGGTGTGGCTGGAGCTGGGGAGGAGCTGGGTAGTGTGATGGAATGGGTGCTGTTGGTGGGGCTGGATCAGAAAATCTCACAGAAGCCTCAGTATCCTGTGGTGCTGGCAGCTGGGGTTGGTAGAGAGGTGAGGTCACTGGCAGTGGAGATAGCGGCCAAATGTCTTCCTCTGTGGAAACCAAAAGAAACTTCTCTTTTTGGGCTTTCAATATTAAAAGATTTTGCAGCCAAAACAGTCTGAGGCTGTGGTACATTGGGTATCTGATAGCAAAGCCATCCTGGTGGGTTCTGGGCCAACATGCATATGGAAATGCATCTGGTCTGGATGCATTTTCATGTGGACTTATACCTCACCAATCAAAGCCAAGTCCAATGTCCCTTAAGATGGTCAGCTGACATCAAAAGAAGGCCAATCAATTTCACAAAGTCTTTAATTGGGAGGGCTTCATCTTCCTGTAGTCAATGGGGAATCCTTGTCTGAAGTTGTCAAGCATATTTTGCAGCACTGTGCAGGTTTTAATATGTCTATTCCTAGGTTTTATGAGGTAGGGTCTTGCTTTATCCCAGGCTGACCTGGAATTCACTATGTAGTCTCAGACTGGCCTTGAACTCATGACGATCCTCCTACTTTTGTCTCCTGTGTGCCTGGATTAAAGGTGTGAGCCACCACTGTCAGGGACTCATCTTTAATGACTGAACACTATCCAATAATATAGACAACCTAACTGATGAAAACATTTGCCAACTGTAGGAAAGTTAGACTACTCACTAAGATAATGCTGCCAGGAATATGATTGCATGTTCTCATAGATAAGACTTTATATTATTTTGTTAGGACAAGTCTAACACTATGGATAGCCTAGGCCACAGCATATGTAAATGGATACAAAACTCTTGATTAAACATTGCTAAGCTGCTTTCCAGAAATGTACTATCCTGGGCCACTGAGCCAGCATGCTAAGGAGTTCTCTTTTCTTTAATCCTACAAGTAATGTTGCTTTGAAATGACTCATCAAATTAGGCATAGTGGTGATCCTTCTTATACAAGCATCCAGGGTGTTGATGAAGATCACAAGCTCCACATCAGCCTGGGCTACATGATTAGTTCAGAGGACAACTTAAGTGATATAGTAAAGCCATATTTCAAAACAAAACAACAACAAAAACAAGACTGAGTATGGTGGCTCATGCCTTTAATCCCAGCACTAAAGAAGTGTAACCACTGACTGTAATTGTAAGTCAAGCTGAACCTTTTCCATTCATAAATTGACCATCTCAGGTACTTTATTGAAGTGATAGAGAGCTGACTAACATAATCTTGAAGAAAATCTAGGCTCTTTTCTCTCTTCATTTCATCCTCACAACAGCTGCACAAATTAGAGGTTGCTATTCCAGTCTCCAGGAGAAGCTGACATTCTAAACATTTAGTAACTTCTCCAAATCCATATAACTAATAAGTGATAAAGACAGAATTTGGACCTGTGTCTGTTCCAAAGTCCCAAACACCAGTAGTTCCGGATGGAATTGCCTGCAAAGGTCAGGATCTCCTGGGGCAAAGTCTAAGCAGTGGTATTTTCAAGTCTCCATGGTGAGGAAGTACTCACACATGCTATAGTACTTGAACGTCATGCTGACTGTAAGATCCCATGGATGTCAATGTCTATAATAGGTGTATCAGTTACTTTTTGTTGCTGGCAGGGAAAGCATAGCAGGCCTGAGCAGGAGGCCTAGGTCATATCACATCAGCATAGAGGAGGTAGTGAGAGCACGTGGGGCTGGGCAGTAACACGTCTAGTCCCAGTCTCCCACACACAAAAACAGAATTCCTTCAGCAAGCTTCCATCTCTTAAAGGTTCCACACTTTATCCAACAATGCTACCAACAACTAAGGATTAAGTATTCAGACACACCAATCTATTCATTTTATATCCAACACAGCACAATAGGCAAATTTAAGAAGTAGAACGATATCAGTAGATATCAAGGAGTAGAGTTAGGTGTAGAATGACTTCTAATATGGGTATAGGGCTTCTTTTCTGGGGTGATGGAAATATTCTAAATTGTGTGTTGATAGTTGCACAACTAAATCTACCAAAAGTCACTGAACTATACATTTCTAAAATATTTTTATTTATTTGAGACAGAGAGAGAGCGAGAGAGAGAGAGAGAGAGAGACAGAAAATATTGGCACACCAGGGTCTCCTGCTACTGTAAACAAACTCCAGACATGTGTTACTTTGTGCATCTGGCTTTACCTGGGTACTGGGGACTCCAACCTGGGCTGTCAGGCTTTGCAAGCAAGCACTTTTAATCATTGAGCTATCTCCCAGCCCTGAACTATACATTTTAACTGACATATTGTATGATACAAAAATTATACTTTTAATAAATCTGTTATTTTCTTTACAAAGAAAGAAAGAAAGGAGAAAAAAAAGAAAAGGAAAGGAAAGGAAAGGAAAGGAAAGGAAAGGAAAGGAAAGGAAAGGAAAGGAAAGGAAAGGAAAGGAAAGGAAAGGAAAGGAAAGGAAAGGAAAGAAACATAGGTAGGAGGATCATTGTTGAGTTCCAGGCCAGCCTGAGACTACAGAGTGAGTTCCAAGTCAGCCTGGGCTAGCTTACCTCAAAGTTTTTTTCTTTTTGTTCTGTTTCTGATTCTCTCAGCCTTTTTCTCTCATACAACCTGTAATGATTTGAGTTTAAAATGTCTCACCTAGCTTCATGTGTTTGTGATTAAGCCTCATACTTATTCCCCAGCTATTGGAGTCTTTGGGGGATGTGTGTCACTAGGGGTATAGGGGATGGGGGTGAACTTTGGGATTTTGTAGTCCATACCTGCTGGCCAGTGCCAGTGAGCTCACTCTTGCTGCTTCCTCCCTACTCTTGTGACGAGATGTGGCTGTCTGCTTGCGTTACCCCTCCACCACAATGAAACTTCCTTTTGAAACTATAAGCCAGAAAGAAACCCTTTCTTCCCATTAATTGCTTTTGGTTGGGTATTTTGTCCCAGTAATGAGAAGGTAACTTTATAAAACTGGCACCAAGAATGGGACTATTTCTGTGATAAGATTGACCATGCAGATTTGGGTCATTTGGAACTAGTTTGCTAGAGGATTATAGAAGAATTTGGAACTTTGGACTAGTGAAATTTACAACGTTATAAGCAGAGCATAGTGGGACAGTCTGGTGAGAAGTTGAAAAGCTAAAATGCAGAGAGAAGTGTGGACTATGAAGCCTCAGTGTCTGAGGCTTCAGAAGGGAAAGAGAATTGGCAAAAGGTGGTTCATGTGATATTCTGGCAGAGGGGTTATCTATATTATGTCCATTTCCAGAGAACTTGAGTAAAGTTGAACTTAAAGAAATGGACTGGTGCGTTTGGCAGAGGAAAAAAAGAAAGCAGAAGGATGTGATGAATGTAACGTTTGGCACAGAAGGAAGTGTAGTTTGGTTTTAGGCCTCGGGTCCCAGAGACTGCAGCCACTACAACCACAATTGTTTAAGAGATAACCACTCTTAAGGATGGGTCAGGGGCTCTACATTAGAATAATAGGAGGGATGTAATTATTTTGAGAAGTGGGGGGTGGGGCTGAAGAAAGACTACTGAAGGAGTTTACCAATCTTTAAAACATTTGGATAAACAAATCTGGCAGTGTTACCCATCTGATATTGGTTAGGGAACTATGATGAATGCAGGAAATAGAGCATCATGGATTATATTCCAGTTCCGGGAAGTCACTGAGGCTGGGCAGTGTGAAGCAGGGTGGAAGTCACTGCAAGGAAGCACTGTGAGGTGTTGTGTGACACTGTGAAGATGGACCATGGGTGCGATAGAGATCCCAGGCTCTACCCATTCCAGGACTCTGGGATGCATTCCAAGGAAAGGTGCTGGCTTGGGGGTTGATTCTGCCCATGAAGTAAACAGCACAGCTGTACGGCCATAGCATTTGTATATAATCTACCCACACCCACCCACAATGTATTAGCAGTGCTATGTTTAGGGAATGATAACAAAAATAAAAATTATGTGCATGTTCAGTACAGATTCAAGTGTTTCAAATGTTTACAATCCAAAGCTGATTGGATGTGAGGGTATGGAACTCACAAATATGGGGGGGGGCAGCTGTGTTGCCTAGCATGATATTTGGCACGTAGCAGCTGCTAAGTCATTAGAAAAAGAAACAGACAGTTGTCCTGCTCATCCCTTTCCACTTCCAATTCATATAAACAAGACTGCCTGTCAGGAAAGACTGGAAGAGGGAGCCTAGGACTGAATTAGATTGAATGGCCCTTGCCAGAGACAGATAAGGCAACTAAAGCTTGAATAAGTATGGCCAGTCTGCTGAGCAGGAAGGAGAAGGGGAACAGAAATCTTAGAAACATCATTTATCTGAGAAGGGGACTTGAGCTCTAGTTGCACAGCTTTGGTGCTGAGCTCATAGCCAGAGCTGGCATGTTGGTCTGTTTCCTGGTCTCCCACCCACATCACCTCTCACCCCCCTGCCCCTTGATATGCTGCTGCCAGAGCTTTCACAAGGTGGCACCTGCAGTGTCCTTCTTGGCAGGCCCCAAAGTAGGTTTCTTTGTGGAGTTGCTTCCTTTCCTCCCTCTCCTACCCCACATAGTTCAAGTTCCTCTATCCCAGCTCCATCTCATCCTTGCTGCTTCTGCAAGCATTAGACATAGGCATTTGATGATGACTCAGACATAAGGCCCATTGAGATGCCTCAGACCAGACACATAGTTGAAGCATAGCAGGTGCTAAGAAGAAACACAACCATTCTCCTGCTCACCCCTTTCCACCTCAATGTTAGAAAGAGCAAACCAAGCTGTCATGGGGCATCACACCTTCACAAACATGGAAAGGGAACAGTTCAATGGGAAAAAAGTGAGTGGAGGAGGGGCACATGCAGGATGTAATAGGTAAAAGGGTAGAGTCTTTTCAAGCCCCAGTATTGTATTTTGCTGTCCCCTTATAACATGCTATGTTTCAAAACCAAGCATGAAATCTGCAAGGTCAGTTTGAGACATCTGTGCATTTACGGCTTGAAAGGACTCAGTTCCATGCTCAGTGCCTTCAGGGATGAAGATCTAAGGTAGCACATGGGTGGGGCCTATGCCATCCTGACCTGACCATCAAGCATGGACTTCTCAGAGTAGCTGTCCCATGAAGCACCTCAGAGCAGTGGCTGCACAAACATGGTGGGAGTTCTACCATGTTCCTTGGGATCCCCCTTACTCACTTGGGGTGTTCTCATGTCAATCTTCCCACTCGGCCTCCAGGCTGCTATCACAGCCTTGTTCAAGGGCTGTCAAAGCAGAAGGCCAGGGAACTGGGAGTTGGTAGCTACACCCACAGACAGACCAGCTCCAGGAGGTGCTGCACATACATCTCCTTCCCTCCACTGCTAACTCCCTGAGGGGTGACACAGGCTCAAAAGTACAGCACAGGTCCTGATGGACAAAGATGGGATGGGCAGCTCCATGCTCTCCCTGCATCTCCTGGAGCACCTCACTGCAGAGCCCCAGACTCAGGAGTCCTACCTTAGCTAGCCACCTTGGACTGTTTCCTGCCAACTCTCTTTAAGCCCTAGCAGCTTTGTGCTCTCCATGGTGAGACTCAGGGCCAGGCTGATGGGGTTGTGGTCCCTCTGCCTCAGACTAGACACAGATTCTCTTTCAGAAATATCCATCCATAGGCTTTTTTAAAAAGCTTCTTTGGTTTTTTTAAATATTTCATTTATTCATTTTCAAGCAGAGATAGATAGATAGATAGATAGATAGAGAGAGAGAGAGAGAGAGAGAGAGAGAGAGAGAGAGAGAGAGAGAGAAAGAGAGCACACCAGGGCCACCTCCTTGTGGGTCTGGCTTATATGGGTACTGGGGAATTGAACTTGGGGCCTTAGGCACTGGAGGCAAGTGCCTTAACCGCTGAGCCATCTCTCCAGCCCAATCAAGAATGCCATAAGGAAGGCAATACCAATGGCATAAGGGAACCATTTGGGGTGGCTGTTTGGTGACAGGGCTGTTAGGTGGCAGGTGTTCACTATACAGTCATGCAAAAGTGATCCTACTGTCCCTCTGGAATTGCTGGACATCCCGAGTGACTCCTACTTGTTTTCAATTCCCTGTTCTTATCACTGAAGGTGAATGCAGGCACATACATTCCTTGAAATGTCTCAGACACCTCTCAATCAACTGAGTTCCCCTCTTGTGCTAGGAACATGAGGATAAGGAAACTTGGGGAGGCAATTATGCCTGCCTGAAGTCATGTTCCATCTTGATGTCAAAATAAGTAGTGATTTACAGGACAGAGGATGGGGACAAGGAACCTAGAAGGCCTAGGGAGCAGCTGGGTTTCTGAAGTTTGGGACAGAGCATAGAGATGGCCTGGGGCCACAAGGTGGGAGTGGGGGCTCTACCAGTCCTAAAGGATGCTGTATCCCTAGCAAACACCAAGATGTTATATTTATAGATGGATGGCTAGGGAGGTGATGGATATTTAAGGATGGATGACATTATTTTTGAGATACTGCTGTACCTTTAATTTATTAGCATTTCATAAAAACACAGAACACACACAATCTACAGTATAATTTACAAAAATATAAAATTTTGGTTATTTTTAGTATTATAACATATTACTGTATGCTATTTCCATATACATGTTTAAACTACTCATACCTAACCAGCATGATTATCTCTGTGTGAAATGGTATTAATTCCCTCTTTTTATTTTAAAGTAAAATATATATTAAAGGAATAGAACAACATGATACTTGTGCATACTGTATGTATAAAAGCATTTGCAGTAAAGTGTGAAAGAAACCACCCATTTAGGCCCTGTTTCCAGTATGTGGCCTGAGATATTTAAACTGAGTATTTAAACAGTTTCCTTCTATGTGAAGGGAGTGAGCACCTCAAGGTTTGCATAGTCTTTCCAAGTTTTGAAATGAACGTTGTGAATATTGTGAAAATGTCCTATTTCCAGACTTTGAGAACAGTGGGTAGGTCAATGGGCAACTTTGAGGCTAGATTCTTTTCAGGGACTTAGGAAGCATTTATAGGACTGCCACTAGCAAGGTAAGACTCCAGAATGATGCCCTAGTTCTTTCTAGGTGTCAGCAGGGATGTCTTCAGGTCTGTCCTATACCTGCCTGCAGCTGCTGCCACTAGTCAAGTCCTGGGTCCAAGTATGCCATTCTTCCACCCAGGAGTGCTGTCTTCCACCCAGGAGTGGTCTTACCGGCAGGCACAAGTCTCTACAGACATATTGGGATACACCTTCAGAACTACATTCCGATTCTCATCTAGGAAAAGCACCCCAAGGGAGTTCATCTTATCTGGAACACAGCAGGGCTCTGGGATGCCAGGGATGATGCCTACGGCCCTGACGATGCTCTGGATGGTGGCATGGTTGGATGGGCGGACAATCTGAAAAATGAGAAAGACACAGGTCAGCTCAGAGCATGTTTCAACATGCTGATTTTCTTTGAGGCCATGCAGGAAGCCTGGGAGATGTTTCCTCTGAAGTCATCCATAGACAGTACTCCAGCCTCTTTAGGGTGGTGCATCCCTTTCACAGAACTGACCACTTGGGGGCGCCTATGGATCACACATCCTTCACCTTGAGCTGGCCAGATGCTATCCACAGGGAAAGCTGCTAGCCTGATTTGCCTCTTGATGTGATCCTGTCACTGAAACTAAAAGGGCATGGGGTGGAGGCTGACATTTTCATGTGTGCCTGATTTGAGGTGGCAGATGCAGCATTATTGGCACGCTCCTATTTTGACATCTTTTTAATTTTAGTGGGACAATATTATCTTCATTTTATTGGTGCAGATAATAAGGCTTAAAGTGAGTAAATAACATGACCATAACAATTCATTTAGAAAGTGTCCTGGATTGGAAAACATGTTCATCTCTGACAAAACGGGCACAGCCAAGCCATAGGGTGAGCCAAACAGAGGTATAGTTGACAGGGAAAGCTGTTGGAAGAAGGAAAGGTGCAATGTCCTGGAAGGTTGGGAGGCAGCAAGCCAGGCTGACAAGCATGGGATCAGCCAGCTGGGAGCCTGCAGAGCTGTAGTCTTGCATCTGCCCCTGGCCCATACAAAATCCTGCCAGCATACTGTGTGTCTCTGTCAGACACCTCCCTTCCCCTTTCTTGCATATGTATGGCTTTGTGAAGAAGCCTCTTAATTCCCAGACAGATTATAGGGTTCCACATCTGGGCCTGGGATTTCCCATTTGGCTGATTTATTAAGGTTCAAATTGGATTTATGCATGACTTCCTTTCGCAGCGGGCATGTCACAGGGGACTCTGGAGAGTAACTAAGCAGGGGTAAACTTCACTGGGTGCCAAAGACTGACATGGTCTGTTCACCCCAGCACAGGCTGCAAGGAAATGGATAGACAAAGGGGCTAACTGCACCATAGAGAGATCATACTGGGAGGCGTCCTTGAGACCAGGCTAGTAATAGACACTAACAAGATGGGGTCCAGTCCCGGAATAGATAAAATAGAAGAGCCTTGGTCAGGAGTGAACATGTGGGACCTGTGTGTCCACAGGAGAGCAGCATTGATTCAACCTCTGAATATGGTTTCCTTGCAGGAATGTGCTTCTCCTGCTTTAGGAAGAGATGCTCTGATATAAAAATCCCAATTTAAAAGTCAGGCATAGTGATGCATGCCTCTATCCAGGTATTCTTGGAGGCTGAGACAGGAGGATTAAGGTCAACTGAATTACCTGTCTCAAAAATAAAATAAAAATAATCCAAGTCAACATTTCAAAAGCACAGCACCAAACACAAGCTCCCTTCTACCCAAGCAGGCTGCTGACAGAATGACCTGTCTGCTTTTCTTTGCCCATAGAGATGGAACAAGCATCATCTCACTTTTGCAGGTGATGAAACAGATGTCAGGCAGGCAGAGGGGCATGCTAATAGGAGCAGAGCTGAATCAGAATTAGACAAGAGCAGGGCATGGTTATACCTTGGGCATGGGAAACTCACAGGTCCCTGCGCAGTAGTAGGCATCGAAAGATTTGGGTGAGATGATCCATTCATTCCACCCGATGTCTGCGAAGTCCACCTTCAGGTACCTCCGGGAGCAGGTGCGTGGCTCGTCCCACTGCCTCCTCCGGGCTTTCTGCATGGTCTTCTCATCGAAGTCCAGCACCTGTGAAGAGGTGGTGAATACATCCTGGCCCTTCTTCCTGCGGTCCTTGCGTCCAGGCCTAGGCTTCAGCGCCCGGAAAGGGCTGGCCCAGAACTCGCGCTTGTGGAGCTGCTGGGCGTGGGGGGCGTGCGCCGGCCTCTCGTCCAGCCCGGGCAGCTCGTTGTCCTGCAGCCGCCCTGAGGTCTGCGTGGCGGCGCGGCGCACGCGGGGGTCCACAGAGCTGTTGGGGGCAGCGCGGGGCTCGGGGTCCCCAGCAGGGAACGGGTCGTATCTCTGCAGAGTCACGGCCACGCTGTTGGGCTCTGAGATGGCCAGATCGTTGGCGTAGACGAGGATATAGGGTGCGTGGTGGCTGGGCCTGGATGCCCCCAGGTCCTTCTCCCCAGAATCCATCTGGGCAGACAGAAGCAGCTCACTGTCTCTGCGGGCCGCCTTGACGATGGAGGAGATGTCCCTGGCCTGCCACAGGCCGCGTGGCGGGGGCGCCAGGGCCATGGCCCCGCGGAGCAGTCCCTGCGTGGCTGTGTTCTGCGAGAGGCTGTGGAAGAGCAGGTGCAGGCGTGCCGGAGGCCCGGGGAGCAGCAGGCGGCATGAGGCGTTCTTGACGCTTGGCTGGCAGGGCATCTGGTGCGCCCGGGGCCAGCGAGGGGGCTCTGAGTAGAAGTGGAAGGTGGCTGTGAGGATCATTTCTGAGTCTTGTGTGGAAGTCAAGTTGAAGAAATACACGGCCTTCTGGTCCACCATTTCTGTGAAGGAAGGACAGACCACAGGCCTGTTAGCTTCTTTCTCTTGTAGGAAGTGCACCCTGCTTACGGGCCTCCTGCCCAAGGCTGAGGTGGTGGAACAAGGGACTGACCACCACTTCCAAGCAGGGCTCCCTTGGCTTTACTGGTCTTCTGTACAGTTATCACATCAAAGGGATGGGTGCACCTTTTGTTACCCTATGAGAGTACACAATTGAGGTTCCAAAAGTAGAGGATGATTACTATCCCATAAAGAAAGGGAGGGAGGAGAGAGGAAGAGAGAGAGGGAGAGAGACAGACAGGGAGAGAGAGATAGAGAGACAGACAGAGACAGAGTGACAGAGACAGTGACTTTCAGGTCTGCTGGACACTTAAGCTCCAGGGGTGTTCGCTCCACCCTGTCAATGAGGGAATGAGCAAATGTCACTGACACTTGAGATGGTTGGGTCCAAGACTCACCTCTAAGCAGCCCCACCACTATTTGCTCAGAGTTCATTCTATGTAGGCAGTTTTTAAACACAACTATTAAATGTGATCATTCTGTCCAGTGAGGTGAAAAGAGAAGACCTTCCGACTTGTCACTGTATTCTGAACACCTTTTAAGAGAATCTTGAGAACACAGCCACTGAGCCATCTGTTATTTGTTCTGCCCTGGGACTTTTAAGATTGTTTGACAAAGAAAGGGCAGTATCAGAATGTACAAGGTCACTTAGAAAAATCTCCAAGGCCACATTGCCCTCTAGAGGTTCAAGCTCCAGGTAGGGCCACTCAGCCATCACATTTTCGGTGTGACTGGAGAAGGCTTCTGCCTTGATTTCCCTGAGGTGAAATGGCTTCTTGCAGCCTTCCAGGTTCCATAGGCATCCCTAGTGTTACCAGCCACCCAGCCTTGGCATAGCAAGAGCTCTCTACAAAGGGGAAGTCTTGTCTTGAATTCAGAAGTCATCCCTGCTGCTTCCTTGGGACAGTGGCAGAGACCAGTTTGGCTAGGGTATGCCTCATCCTACTCCAGCCCCAAGTCTTTCTGCTGGATGAAGCTGAGACAGGATCAGTGTACCCAAGCCCAGGAGATGTGGGTTGAGGGGTGGGGGAGACACTGCACTCTCCAAGGGACATGGATTGATCTATATCTAGATCAGCTGGGATTGTTTTCCAACAACAATTATAAAATTTAATATTCTTCATGTCTCTTGGGAATCAGGCATAAAACTCTATTAGGAATGTTGACATATTCTTAATGCACCATGAGAGGAAGAAGAAGAAAGGGAACCATCTATGGAAGACGCTAACTGATGCGCACAGTACACCCATCCGAGGGCTATGCTGGCCCTTCATAGACCCCACATATGAAGTCACACTGGGTCTTGCTTTATTTGAATATGGCTTCCCCAAATACCGTGGGTCTTGAAGGCAGTAATCTGGAGTTCCAACCACTGGGAGAGTTGGGGAAGCACTTCAGGGCGGGTAGGTATGTATCTGCAGTATCTTTTAGCTGGAAACTTCAGGAAGGGATACAGGTTCTCAACCACAGACTGGGGCTCCTTCATGGTAGGCATGAAAACATTACAAGGCCAACCTTTTGCCTCCGGCTCACTGATCTGTAGGTTAGGATGTTCACTAACTGTAGCACCCACCTTGAAATTGGAAAATACCTTAGGAATATAGCATTCTGGCTCTATGGATCAATACTACACTCTGAGCCTTACTTTTCCTCATTAGCCTCATAGGAACAACAAAATCTCCATCTCCTGTGATCATTGGACTATTAAAGAAACAGCATATGCAATGTGCCCAGTATGAGGGACTTGTCCCTAAAAGTACTTCCCTGCCACTTTCCTCTAAAGGATCAAGGGTAGCAGAACAAAGACCCCCTACATAAACTGAAGCACCCCTACTCACACCCATGGCAGCTGAATTGAGAGCAGCTGACCTGGCAGTTGTGTCTGCCTTCAATCTAATTCAATCTTACCACACTGATTGTTCTGCTCACTGTTCCAGAGTAGGAGGAACACTCCATGTAAGTGGGAAGAATCTGCCTACAATTGTCTTGAATGCCTCTGGTTAAGGGGTGCTCCCTCCTACAGGGTAGCTTACTCATGAGAACCTATTTGTTGGGAGATGCTGAGGTCCAGATGTATCACCAGTGTGTGGGGCATGTGTCTGCATGCATGCAATGTAGAGGTTCCATTCTGTGGCTGAGAGCAGGGACACCTCTGAAGTTTCATAATAATTCCATGAAAGAGAAGCCCTGAAGAAGTTCCCATGTCCTATGCACTGTGCTAGTGCCCTGTGGTTCCTGTCTCACAGCCAATGAGAAGATAGTCTTCCTTCCTACCCACCCCTTTCAAGCTTTCTTCTATCCTGTTTCCCAATAACCATTTGCAAAATCCAACTCTGGTTAATTGCTAGGCCGCCTGGGCTGCTAGTGAAGGTGGTCAAAGGTGCTTGAAAGAGCTCAATCTCACGAGACAAACTAGTGATGCTAACAAGAGACCATACTCAGGGTTCAGTTACATTACAGCTTCACAGAGCCCTGTCAACTGAGGCCTCGTGTGCTGCTCAGATTTCCCCCAGTGTACCCCTAGAATAGTCTACTTTTACCAAAGCACTACTTCAGTCACCTGCCAGCCTCTCAACCTACATCCCACCTTTCTTCCATCCCTACTCCGCTGTCCTCCTACCAGAGTGGCATCTCTTCTTCTTTGGTTCAGATATTCCTTCTACCTTCAAAGTTCTTCTTCTGGTATCACTGGACGCTCCTCCATATCTCAGTTCATCTGACATCTTCACTCCCATACCCAGCACTGTCCACTCCCACTTCGTTTGTCTTCAGAGAACTTCCTAGATTCTTATGCATATTTGTTTATTAACTGCCTTCTCTCCAGAACACAGACTCCAATAGGGTAGGAGCTGAGCCAGCTGTGTCCTGTTTGTCCCTACATCCTGGCACAAGGCCTGGTGGCAGCTGGTGATCAGAAAGAGTTATTGAATGATGAGATCCCTGGTCCACATCCTAAGAGGCTCCTGCATTGCTAGAGGGCAGGAAGGGATAGGGCAAGAGTGGGTGGTCTCTGTAGCATCAGTTAACAAAAGGAGGGTACTGGCTTGAGGCTTGATGCCTTGGAGCATTGTAACAACTTCCAGAAAGTTTCACTCTTCAGAAAGACACAGCTGATGACAGAACTCCACCCAGAGACATGGAGCTGCTGGATCCATGGACATCCCTTGAGCTCATTTTGCCATCTTCATACAGGAATACAGGTCTATCCAAAATGCTTGGGACCAAAAATATTTTGGAATAGAAGTGTATCCATAATGGGGCCAAGCCCAAACATGAGTTTTGTTTGTATTTCATATATACCTTACATGTAATTTTGCACAGTATTCTCACTATCTGCATTTTGACTAAAGACACATATCACAGGGTAGGGAATTATTGGTGTTCAAAAATTTTTGGTTTGTGAAGCATTCTAGATTTAGGATTTTCAGATTTAAGCTGCTCAACCTACAACATCATCTATCACTTGGGGAATGTGTGCTCTGCATACATACTCCTCAACTTCACAGGAGAGGAGGGCAAAGATCTTTCACTCTGTGTATGGGCAGCTAGACTATCAGAAAGGGTATATAACAAGGCTAAAGTCTCACAATTGCTGAGGGGCAGAGCTAGGGCATGTACCCTGGTCTGTCTGGTGCTAAACCCATGCCCTTTGCTCCCCTTTGCACTCTAGCTATGATGGTGATGTGCCTAAGAATCCATATACAAACATCACTTGCTGTAAGCTGCATGCTAGTCTGGTAAATATGAACCATTATTTGGGTATTTTTGAGTTCTCACTATCTCATGATAAAAAGACTGCCCTTATTTAAACAAGCCAATTTTTATGGATCTTTGAAGTTTTCAGGACCCCAACTCATTGGCTGGGTACTCAGCCTCCTCCTGGAATGGGACAGGTACGCTGATGGCCTCAGTCAGGTGGCTCTGCCCTTTACAGACAGAATCCAAGCCACCCTTTCTGTGTTGCCCTTGCAAATTCTATCAGGGAGACCAGACTAGGAACACTGGGCTGACAAATGCAAGCTTCTATGCAAGCCAGGGACAGGGAGTGGATGGCCAGCCCACTGGCTGCACAGAAGACGGGGCAGGCTCCCGAGAGAGATTTAATTCCTCACTTTTCTCATCCATAAACTTGGCAGAGTGTTTACATGCTCTTCCAAATGCTGGACACTGCTCCTGGTCCCCAAGGGCATGCGTGAACACGTGGCAAGGCAGCTACAGTGGCTGTTACTGACAGGGCAATGCTACTCTCTGTGTGCATATACACATAAGTACACACACAGTTTTAACTCTGATGAAATTATACTCTCAAGAGTAGGTAAACACACATACAAGTATTCTCATTTTTCATTGCTTTCTCCTACAGGTTTTGTTTTTTTCTTTGCTGATGTAAACCCTTCCCCTCTCATAGATAATTTGCTTCCCTCCTCTTTTTCTCTTTCTTCTTTTTTTCTTTATTTTTTAATATTTTATTTATTTGCAAGCAGAGAGGGTGAATCAGAGAGAATGGGTGAGCCATTCTCCCTCCCCCAATCTGGCTTTACCTATGTACTCGAGAATTGAACTCAGGTTGCAGGCAAGTGCCTTCTCTCCAGCCTCTCTCTTTCTTTCTTTCTTTCTTTCTTTCTTTCTTTCTTTCTTTCTTTCTTTCTTTCTTTCTTTCTTTCTTTCTTTCTTTCTTTCTTTCTTTCTTTCTTTCTTTCTTTCCTCTCTCTCTCTTTTTCTTTCTTTCTTTCTTTCCTCTCTCTTTTTCTTTCTTTCTTTCTTTCTTTCTTTCTTTCTTTCTTTCTTTCTTTCTTTCTTTCTTTCTTTTGTTTGTTTTTTGAGGTAGGGTCTCACTCTAGCCCAGGCTGACCTGGACTATGTAGTCCCAGGGTGGGGTTGAACCTATGTTGACCTTCCTACCTCTGCCTCCCAAGTTCTGGGATTAAAGGTGTGCACCGCCACTCCTGGCCCATCCAATGCTTTTTCCTCCTCCTCTCCTACTATCCAGCTTCACTTGCTGTTGGCTTTGCAACCAGCTGCTACACACCCACTTGGATGCTAAACACTATGGCCTCATTCCTGTCTGGTTTCAACTATAATAGTCACCCCAGAACTGTTGCTCCCTGATGCCACAAGCGTGCTTCAAAGCATCATTTTATGAGAGATAAAGGGTTAATATATGCACTGTGTAAAGTTCACAGATCAATAAGAAAAGGAAACTATAGAAAGGCAATTTCCACAGGAAAAACTTCACGTGGCCAGCAAGAATGGCGAACAGCTCAAAAGGAACCTCAGAGATGAGCATCCATGTTTTACCTGCATGTAGAAAACATGGTCCCCTTAGGGTAAAGACTATGTGTATGCACTCAGGCATAACCATGTGTATATTTTTATGCAGGACTGAAACAATTCTCTGGTTATATATGAGCATGTGGCTGGAAATGGGTTATGCTTATTATGGTGATTTTTAAAAATATTTTCTCTTTGTCTTCTTCTCTTCTTTCCCCTACCCTCTCCCTCAGGCACTCACAATGGACACTGCTCCATTTGTCAACAGGCAAACTTAGGGCTCTCTGGAGACTGACTACAACCTGCTTGTCTGCCTCTACTTATTTCCTCATTATAACCAGATGCCTCACAGCTCCCAGCACACAGTGGATCACTTTACCTCTATACCTAGATAAATCCTTACTATTAAATCTACTGGGGTCTCTTCCCTGGCCCCTCTGCCAGGTCACTGCTGGCCCTGGGGCTCCTGCAAGGCATCTTCAGCCTGTCTTCACCCCATCACAACACTTGTCCTTATTCTGCATTCTTCTGTCCTGCTAGTTCCTGAGCTATTTTGGGTAGGGCCAACATTCTACCCTCCACTAAACCTTCTGTTTAGACTTAATTGTTCCTCAAAGTTCCACGTCTGGATATCTTGTTTCCAGTGTAGCAATATTAAGAGGCTGTGGAACCTTTAAGAGATAGGATCTAATGGAAGGGTAGTAGGTCACTGTGGGTGTTATAGGAAGGCAATAATACACTTCTCCATTAGACCCAACTTTACTCCCAAGGGAGAGGGTTGTTATAAACCCTACCTGTCTTTCAAAGTCTGCTAGGCCCTCCCTGTTCTGTGAAGGCTTCACTGGCTGTTTCTTGCTCTTTGGCTTCCTCTCCTGCCATGTGATCTCTCACACACACACATGTCGTGCCATGATGTCACTGTGATGTTTGGACTTGCAACCTCCAAAACTGTAAACAAAATAAGTCTTTATCATTATAAGTTACTCAGCCTCTGGAACTGTGTTATAGCAATAGAAAATATACTAATACACCTGGGGATCTGAGATGGTCTTGATTTTTTGTAGCTTTTGCAGATGGACATGTAGTAGTACTTTCATTTTAGAGATGAAGGAAAAAAGCCCTCAGTAAGACATTAGCAGGTATTGAGCTTAAAAGTAAACACAGTGGGGGCATAGAGGTAAGGTGGTCTAACCTTAATCCTTAGGGTCAGGCTCAAAGGCTTTCTCTCTACTAATGTAGACTTAATAGGGAGCAAAATGCACTTCAGGGAAGAACAGGAGGGAGAGAGGAGAGACTAGTATAATAATAGCTTAGAACTAATAAACTGTGAACACATGTGCCAAGAACTGTTTATGAGCACTTGCCATATTTCAGTTCCTTAAAAATAATCATTAATCAGGAAGGGAAAATCATTAACCACATTGTAGAAGTGAAAAAAGAAACGCAACCCAGGCCAGGTATCTTCCTTTGTCCAGATCACAGACCAGGTTCAGGATGCTGCCAACTGAGTCCACAGCTTGGACTCAGAACGTGGGCAGTGCTACAGATATAAGGCTGCAGCAGGGCCGCTTCTGCTGCTTGGGGGGAAATGCTACTCCTGTGTGAGCTCGGCATCAGAGACATGCCACCATGGTGTGGGTTGTATTGGTATCATCCAGGACCAGGGCTGATACTCACACATTTATGGTCTCATTATGAGGCTCATACCACCCCATAGATGGATCTCCAGATCAGAAAGCAGGCACATCCAGGCTGGGCATGAAACAAATTAGTCAAGGCAGGACACTGCCCCACTCCATGCCAGGCACAAAACTGTCATTCATCACCTTCTTTCCATACACAAAAGGAAACATGCTCAAAGAAGGAGCATAGCATGTGTCACGGCACACAGCTAGTAGTGAGTGAAGCTGGGACTTATATCCAAGTCTGTCTCAAAGTTCCAGAAAAGAGGGACTGCATCAGCATTCTGATTTCTCACTCTTGTCTGTTCCACCCTACAGCTCCTCAGCCCTGGGGCCCTGGAATTAGTTCTGATGGAGATGGCAGGGGAGTATGACAGTTGGAACAGCAGTTGCCTGCTAGAGTGAGGAAACGACTGTTGCCACTGTGTACAACTTCCCCTGTCTCGTCCTGCCATGCGCAATGTCCTGTCCTTGGTTGGAAAATGGAAGTGCTGAATTTAAGGGACTACCTATGTCCAGGATTTTGGGGGGTAGGGTTAAAGTCATGTGCTCCACTATTTTAGTGCCACCTACTCTGTAAAACCAGAAATAACAATGCCCCTCCACACATGGGTCAGAGCAGGTGTGTGGCCTCAATGGACATGCTCACTTCATGTTGTTGCAGTGACCTTGTAGACCTGACCTTTTCCACTAAAAGGCCTCGAGGACAGTGTTAATGAGCAAGCAAAGTCAAGTTTAAACCTATATGAACACAGAACACTTAGCAGGGTGCTTTGTGCTCCCAAGGGGAACAACATATACCACCTAAACCAGGGCTTGGAGCTTACCTGTAATACTTCATTTTATCTTTCCTCAACTCCATAGGAGAGATACTCCCATGCTCTGCCCATCTTATTGATGACTGTAAGCAAGTTCACAGAGTTTAGTGATTTACCCAAGGCTATGCTCATGCCAAATGATTCTTAACTGGCTTAGTTTAATAATGTTGCTTTAGAATTGGGCCACAGGAGACAAACTAAAAGTACCAAGGAAGGCTGGAGAGTAGGCTAAGCGGCTAAAGGCACCTGCTTGCAAAGCCTGATGCCCCGGGTTTGATTCCCCAGTTCCCACTGCACAATTCATAATGGGGTGCATGTGTCTGAAGTTTGTTTGCAGTGGTAGGAAGCCCTGGTGCATACCCATTTTCCTCTCTCTTTCTCTCTTTCTCTTTCTCTCTCTCTCTCTCTCTCTCTCTCTCTCTCTGTCTTCCTTTTTCTGTCTCTTTCAAATAAATATTTTTTTTAAGTACCAAGGAGAATGGAATCCAATTCAATTGTCCTGGAACACAGTGACAGTGACAGGGCAAGTCTGCTCAGGGGAGGATATGTCTCTCTGGCAGGCACAACTCTGATTCTGAAGCCAAGATGTTACCTAGAGTCACACAGCCAATGAACAGCAAGTGATAGCTCTGAGCCCAGACTCTCTGACCCCAAAACTGGCTGTGCTTCTCTAACAGTCCGTTTTAAGAGGAAGCCTGATGACTGTGTTTTCTCCTTACCAATGACCTTCCTCCACCACAAGGCTGCAGAAGACCCCCACCCGCATTTTCTTTACCAGCATTCGACACCTTGAACAGGCACCATAACAACAAGAGTATCCACACCCCATACTGTCAGGGTGACAACTCCTGAGTCTACCCCCCAGCTTGCAGGGACAGCACAGCCCAAGCAGATGAACATGCTGGTGACTCTGGATCCCACAGCAGCTTCCTCTTGGACAAGGAAAGGAGAGCCTTCTGGAAGTGCTCCACCACAGGTGTAAAGAAGTGGGAAAGCGGGGCCTGGGGACAGTACTCCTGGGCCTTTCCTAAAACCTTCACTTCAAGTCCTCAGTTCTGGGTACACAAGGTGATTCTCCTGGAACGCTCTTTTCCATCAAAACCATTTCTTCATTGGAAGCTCTTGCTACCTGCCTGCAGGGTTCTTTCAGGGTTCTTTTGCCTTATGGCCTGCTGACTATGTCCCCTTCATCCTCCAAGTGCCAATATAGTCTCTCCCAAGACAAGGGTTGTCCTACCCTGTGCCTAAGACCTTAGTCCAACAGTTGTGGGAAACACCCAGGAAAGGAACTCCGCCACACAGAACCATTTTGGTGGCACCACTGGGGCTGTGGCCTGGTTTGGTGTACTGACCGTGGGCTGTTAGTGAAAGAATGAATGAGCTAGTCAATAAATGGAGAAGAAAACCGGCGTGCAGGAGCAGAATGGCAGACAAAAGAGGAACAGGGATCAAGAGGGGGCAGGGAGGCCTGCAGCACCCTCTACTTACCTAGCCGGGCACGGAAGCTGCGGACTGTGTTGCCTCCTCCTGGCCGGGCACCCCGCCGGCTGTACTTCTCATAGAGCCTGAGCATGTGGGCAGTGACCATGTCCTGGGTGCCCTGGCCCAGCGCAGCACCAGCATCCCCTGGAGGATGCTGGGGTTCCTTGTCCCTTTGCAAGCCATCTGCAGTCACGGGCCAGGAGTAGCCGGTGTGGCTGCAGCTGGCACCACGCAGCAGGAGGAGCAGCAGTGTCAGTGGCAGTCGGGTCCCCAAATTGGTCCGGAATGGACCAGGAGCCATGGCAGGGTGGCGACTGACTGTGCGAGCTCTCCGAAGACTGCGGACCCACGTCGCGGCGGGAGGGCGAGTGTGCAGCCGAGGCAGCTGGGGGCACGGTACGCCGGGCTCCTAGAGTTTTGCGTGGGGCGACTGCCCGGAGGACACGCGGTGCATCCAAGCCGCCCGAGCCCCGGCAGCGGTCGGTCACGGCCGTCCGGGGCAGCGTGGAGTCAGCGCGCTTCCTCGCCTGAAGCGCGCGGAGAAACTTTGCCGCCCAGGGCGCGCGGAGACCAGCGGGTTCGGGGGCGTGGCGGGGCGTGGCGGGGAGAGCCCGCGGGGTGCGGCGAGCGCGCGCCTTCAGGGCCGCGCGCCCGGGAGAGTGGGGAGGTGGGCGGGCGCGCGCCCCTCTCCAGCTCGCCGCCGCCTATGGCTCCTGCGCGTCTGCGCCCTCCCGCAGCTCGGCCTGGGCTGCGCAGGGGGCCGTCTGTGATGGCATGCGGTGGTTATGAGGTTGGATGATGACAGCTCCCCCGCGGGGACCTCAGAGGGGATGTATACCCGCTTATCCCTGAGCCAGTGTGTGTGCTCAGAATGCAACTGGCAACATGAACTCCACCTGAGCTGGCTCTGCAAAACCCATTAAATAGATGGGTAGATGATAGATAGATGATAGATAGATAGATAGATGATAGATAGATAGATAGATAGATAGATAGATAGATAGATAGATAGATGGATGGATGGATGGATGGATGGATGGATGGATAGATAGATAGATAGATGGATGGATGGATGGATGGATGGATGGATGGATAGATATAAATAGGATAAAAAGAGCAGCTCTAAAGCTCAATCAACCCAAGATCCTGATAAAACTTCACAATTAGCATTATTTACTTGCCAACTGTGATCCCAGTTGTTAAATACATCAAAGGTCCTTACAAATCTTCAGACAGGTTTGATAAAACAATAAAAGACATGCTATCAATTTACTTTTTACAAAAAGTCTTCAAACTATCAGAGGAGAAAAAGAAAAGGCCCATGGCTTCCTTCAAAAGGGTCCCAATGAAGTGCAGAGTAGGACCACCCCCTGACCCTGCCAGGCAGATTAGCCAGGAGAAAGAAGGTCCAGGTTTCTTCTCAGTGGATAGAATCCAGGGCTTCTTTATTTTCACTGATGCTAACCTAAAGTTAGCATTTCCTAATGTTATACAAACAAGCAACCAATCCCTGCATTCTCTGAATTTTCATATGTCAGGAAAGTTGTTCCAGGCTTCCCACAGTATAACTTTTGCTCATCACTACTTTGAAATTACATTAACTATTAGGTCTCCTTAACTGTTAGTTAAGGAATTAATGAAATTGAAGTCCATTACAGTTATTATGTTGCAAAGTTGTTTAAAAAAATCTTTTCATAATTATAATCTAATTAGTTTCTTTATAAAATGGCATATTTTACTTCACGAATTTAAAAATATTCTTTTGGGAAGGAGTCTACAGACTGAGAAAGGGGGCCAAGGCCCTAAAATTTTAAGACTGTTTTTAGAGTGAAGAACAGGACCCTTTTAAGATCATCTTCTTCAGGAAAGCTTCCAGATGGATTCATCTCTGCTATATATTTAAAAGGACAATTCCCAGACTTGTGAATCCACTGATCTCTTCATTTGAGAGCTTTTGGGCTCTGGGAGCCAAAATAGTTACTTTACTTGGAGAGCTCATAATGCAATAATTGAAAAATTGCTGGACAAAGCTTCTGTTGCTGTATAAAACACAGCCCATTTATAATTTTTTACATCTCATACTGTCACATTAGAGATCACCCTTCCCAGAACCTTAGAACCTCAGGCCTGTGTAGCCTTTGGAAACATGTAGACGAGCACTTTAATTTTTATTTTGAAAATTAGCTCACACTGTGTTCAACTTCCTATTGGTACATAGGTCCCATTCGTTCTGTGAACAGGATTTCCCAAAAACCTGGAGGTGAGATGATCAAGTTCCAGCTCCAAACTTGAATCTTTCCTTAGAAATGACACAGGCTATCTTTCACTGCCCCTCCCCCACCCACTTCCCTCCTTTTCCATGTGCCCCTCACTTCCCCTTACTCCTCCCTCTCCTCTTCTCCCCCAGAATGCCTCTGACCTGTGCCAGCTGGGGGTAACCTCTGCTCAGGGGTAGTTTTGTCTCTGCTGGGGCTAAACACAATCGAGGCCTGTGAAAAGGAGGGTGAGTCTGCAGGAGGCCTGCACAAGCTGGGCTATTTGGATCCTTGTTCATTAAAGTCTCCTCGCCCTCCTTAACTCATTCTTGCTGCATTCAAGCCAGCCGAGGGTCAGGCTTTAGTCGGCACTAAAACCTGTAGGGTACAGCTTCTCTGACATTGTTGTGAAAGAATTAAGGCATCAGCCAGGGGTGGCTAATATTTCTTGCCTCATTTTATTGCTGAACAGCGGGATTGTAAAGTTTTGAACACTGGAGCACTGTGGCCCACTTTCATGTGGCCGAGATGATGGGGTAAAAATGTGTTTGGTGAAGCCATTCAGATTACCACTGGGTCACATCCTCGCTAGCTCCCAGCTCAGCTCTTGAAATGGCACAGCTCAGACAAGAAGCAATGTGTGCAAAAGCAGCTCATGCCATGTTTCAAGCGTGGAAATGAGGCTAATTGTGGAGCTTGCCAAAGAGCATGTTTTGTTTTTAATAGCTCAGGCTGCAGCTCAAAATAAGAGTCGAGATGCAAGACCATGGCTAGAAGTCCTCCAGTTTCCTACACGATTATGCCATTCCTGGGAATACCATCCTGTTATGAGCAGGACCTTGACCTTAGGGATTGGGATTCAGGTAGTCTTCTCTCCAGCAATGGAAAAGTGAAGTAGGGGACTTCTGCCTTTCATCCTCTTCCCAAATAAACTCCAAATGAAATGCCTCAGTGCAACTGTTGGATGGTATTGTCCAGTTCATTTGTGGGGCTAACCAACTCTGTTACCTTGGGACATCCTCATGGCCCTGAATCCTGAGAGGGTGCCCCCAGGTTGTTTCACTTCCAGTTGCTCTGGGCTTTGTCTGTGTCCTCATGTCAACCAATTCTTGGAAGTGGGAGGATCATCTGACTTTGTGAAGTCAAGTGAGACAAAGTTCATGTTTCTTTTTTCACCACTATCTAGCAATGTGATCTTTACTTACACACTGTATCTGAACTTCAGTTTCCTCAGTTCTAAATGGGCACAAGAAGCAGGGCACTGTGAAATTATCAGTAAGGTTTTAATGGGAAATGGTAGGAAATTACATTAATGACATCATTACTACTCTTTTTATGGGAGGGCTGAATGAGGCAGTACAGAGAGTGGACCCAGACGCTGGGAAATTTGATGAGAGGTTCAGCCACTATTCCTTGATCTGCAGAGGAAACACATTTCTGAGTGCACAGTGCCAAGAGCTAAGAGGGAAGTGGATTGTTTCCTTGGTTAGGAGACTATAGCTCTCTAGAATGAGCTGTTGTTATCAGCGTGTCTGTGGGAGGATGATTCACAACTCTTCATCTAAACATCCAAAGCTCTTGGCCCTTAAGGACAAAAGAAATGCCAGCAAGTCCCTGTTCCTGTTTGGGGCATGAGCTGTGGGGCGCTAGAGACAAGAATCCCAGGGCCTCCTAACGCTGCTGGGCCAGAGTGTAATAAATCTGTAAAATAACAAGCACAAAAGACTTTATAATCAATGACAGATTTTATTTTTGCTCTGGCAAAATCCATCCGTGGAGTTCACGTTTTATGGGGAAATAACTACCCAGTTTGTGACTCCTCCTCAGCCTATATTCTCTTTCTGAAAGTTGGGAAAACTCAAAGACTCAAAGTCAGTTCCTCTGACAACTGTGGCCAGGGAAAGCATGACTTCCCCTGCGTGGCAACCCAACTCTCCTGGTACTTCCTAGGATGGCAAAGGCCATTCATTTCTGTTTTGCTAAAATACCCGTGACATGTGAATAAACCAGGATTACAGAACATTGTCTGGGGCAGTAATCTGAGCCTGCATGGGCTCTGGTTTGATGAAATATGGTGCTCTCTGAGCAAACATGGGAATTGGTATTACTTCTTGTTAAAGCTGAACAGTGGGACTATTTAGAACTGATGCATGAATGCAGCACTGTGGGGAGTGACAATTTGAAGAGAGCCCATTTGGGGGAGGGGGCGACAGGGTGCATGTGTGTGTTTGAGTTGGCTAGAGCCAACTCACTAAGAGGAGTCCACTGGAGAGGGAGCCAAAAGGACGCTTTGGAAATTGAGACTCCTTTGGGGCTGCACAGCCTCCTTAGAACCTCAAAATAATCTTTGACCAAGCCTTTGATGGCTCTTCTTTGTGGGAAGGACAAAGCCTTTACATCCTTGTGCTGGCATTCAGGCCCTTAGCATCTGTCCTGTCTGAGTCTGTTTTAGTCTCTTCCTGCCTGTCCTCTTGTATCCCAGAATTCAGAGTGGCCACCTTACTTCCCTCAGCCTCCCTCTCAGGGCTGCCACTGCTGCTTTCAGGTGACTACTGTTATGTGGACCTAATGCCCCTACGTCCCTGCTACAACTGCTGTCTGCTGAGGGTCCATGGCTAAATCAATTACTGTTAATGGGGTGACAGAGTTACCTCACCTGGTTTTTTCTCTCCCTGGGAACAAACAAGGCCAATCGGAATGCAGGCTGAGAGTCATCAGGCTCTATGAGCACTGACTGCCCCAGCTGGGTCACATTTGGCTTCTCCTCTGGTCAATACTAATTCCCTCTATCCCTGACAGGTATGAGCCCCCAAGCATGCTCATACATCTCTATTCACCTCTTTCCACCTCAGTGCTAGAAACCACCTGAGGACAATGGCTCTGAGAAGGAGAAGAATACCTTGCCTGAGTCGTGTGCTCTTCAGTGGCAGCAGGGACTTGGACAATGCTGCTCTGGATAGCCCACCATGCTGCTCTGCTGAGCTAGGGGTATGTGATGGTTAAATTTTGTTAGTAATCCACAGTAATCTTGGGTGGGTCTCTGAGGTTTCTTAGAGGCAGGATTAACTAAAGACTCCTCTTTAGAGAGGAGTGAGCCCTTCCTCTAGAGCAGGGCCCTCTCAGTAGGGGGCAGGATATAAAGGAGCTCCAGTGGAAGGAAATCTCTTCTTTTCCTTCCCCCTCTCTCCTCCCCCCAATTTGATGGTGCGTGCATGTGGTGTTGGTGATGGCTCTCTCCCCCTCCTCTCTGCTTGGACCTGTGAAAGGGGGCCAATTTCTTTTGTCATTATATGCCTTCTTTGTCACTTCAGTAAATCCTTTCTTCCCATAACTGTGCCTGGTTTGGAGGTTCATCCCAGGGGCATGTGGCTGACTACGACAGGGTATCTTAGATCAAGGGAAGGGATAACTTGGGACACTGGAGCAGGCTCTGCTGAAGGTCACGGACACATTGGTAAAAGACCAGGAAGGTGGGGGATGGATCATAACTTAAGGAGAAATGTGGAAAACATGAAGAATTCTCAGCAGAAAGTAGTTATCTTGCAGTTGGTCCAGGACCTAAATATGAAGGTGGCAGAACTCCAGAATTTCCTGATTCTTAACCCAAGCCAGATTGTGATGGCAAAGTCAATAATGGTGGAGATGGAAGGGCTTGGTCAGCCACACTGGCTGTGTGCCTGAAGCAGCCACAGCAGGAATAGTACACCCATCACCCTCATAAGAGCGAGAGCACCCAGTAACCCCAGCATGTCACTTCTCAGTGTCCTGCAGCCAGCAAGGAAACCACTGCCATGCCTATTGTTTGACCTGGCACTTAGGTTGCTTAGTGGAAGGTTGAGTCCACCCTGAAGGGTCAGTGATTCCTCTTGACTTGAGGCCTGAGCAGGTTTATTGTTCTTGATTTCAGGGTCTCAGCCAGCACCAGCAGACCTCCCTGCCTGATTTTCATGACAAAGAGATATGGAGAGGCCACAGCTGGAGTGATGCATAATGACCCCCAAAGGAGATTCTGGACCATCTCACCAGGTAAACCCTTTGCTTGAGGACGCACTAGCTGAGATAGAGAGGAAGCTAGAATAGGTGGCAGAGTAGAGAGGTCGTGAGGATCTATGGTCCTGAGCTCAACTCAGGGAGTTTGAGTTCATTCTTGAAACCTTCCTCTGGTGAGTTTTCCCAGGAAAAGACATCGGGCAGAAGCAGGGGGTGGGGGTGGGGGTGGGGGTGGGGGGAGCTGTTCCCAGACAATTTGAGATCATCCCAAATAAGCAAATGATCAAAACTGCAGAGAAGGTAGATGGCAGTGCACACTATGTTCTTGCTCAGCTGTCCCCTTAAGGGCAGAGGCCCCACTCTGTCTGGCTCCTGGCAAGGTTTTCTGCTGACATCTCTCAGTGAAAGTCTCCCTAGGAATCTCCCTCAGTTGCCTGAAGGGTGCGCCTTGCCCACAGCTGTAGCTCTTTTGTCAGGGCCATCTGTGCTGGGTGGTTGGACTATGAATTAGTTCAAAGGCTTGGGCTCTCTTGTCTCAACTTAGGACAAACCCAAGGGGCCATCCAAGCTTCAGGGCTCCCACAGGGAGCCGTCCCAGGCCCCACTGTAACCATATAACATTCAATGTCCCATCTGTCCAGCCTGCCCCCTATAGACAATGTCCTAAGCACCCATCTCAGAAATCTGCCACCTTCCAGGCTGGTCCCTGGGGTGCCCATGAAATAGCAGTTTTCAGGCATCTTAGTGTCCATGTGTCCCAACATGACAATTGCTCACTTCCTAATTCTGTCAGCCTTTGTATGAAAAATATCATTTCTCTTTGGTATTTCCTTAAACGTTTCTCTCATGCTTACAAATCTTCCCTTTTAACAAAAAGCAGGCTGCCAGTTCATAAGAAATTCATGACCCTATGTACTTTTTATTTATTTTTATGGTTAGCTTATATTTTTAACAAGGAATGCTGGATTTCCATTTTACACTTGAGATGTAAAGGTTCTGTTTAAAATAAATTTAAGTAAAACAGAGTGAGTTGGTTAAATGAAAAAATATACTGAACAAATGATAGTTGTCACAGGGGCCATGAAGGTATTAATTGAAGGATAGTAATATGGGAAACACCTACTCTGGTGATTTCTCCTGCCTGGTGGGTTCCCTTCTGTACCAGGTGTATTAGTCAGGGTTCTCTAGAGGAAACAGAGTTGAAAGAATGGATTATAGTAAAAGGGAATTTATTGGGGTAGCTTATGACAGTCCAACAATAGCAATATGCAGGCCCACAGGTGAAGGAACCAGTAGCTGTTCAGTCCATGTGGCTGGATGTCTCAGCAGTCCCAATCCAGCCCAGAAGGCCTGATGGCTCCCTGGGCTGCTCTTCAGTCCACGATGTGAGGCCGAGGAAACTGGGTTCTGATGTCCAGGAAGGGTGGGGGAGCAGGATGCAAGTTCAAGTCTCGAACCAGCACCAGCAGTCGGGGAGGAAGGAAGAAGAAGGAAGTTTTCCTTCCCCCCAAGCTTTCTTGTATCCGGTCTCTTCTGGAAGGCCCACCCACTTGGGGGAAGGGCAACTCAAAAGTAGGAACCTCCTCCTTTTGTCAATCCTTTCTGCAGGCAAACTCAGAGACCTGCCCAAGATTACTGTAGATTGTTAAACAAGGCAAGTTAACAATAAACTTAACCATCACACCAGGTAAATAAACAACCTATGGAAACCAGCCCCATTCCTTGTTAAGGTCCGTGGCTCTGAAAGATAGTTATTCTTTCCCACAAAACATAGGCCACTATGTGGCTTGATCTGTCTCAGAACCTGATTCTGTAGCTGACCAACAAGTGCCTTCAGTACCAAGTCCAAATCTTATTTCCCTTTTGGTTTCCACATCTAGCATGAGCCAAGCCCTAGAGTATGTATGGACCCCAAAATGGCCCCCAGAATTCTGCCTTATATGCACACCCTTCCCAACACTACCCCCTGAATGGGGGAGGTAGACCGGGAACACCATCCATACCACTCTTATGAATAACTTACCATATATGGCAAAGGGGATGGGATTTTGCATATATAATGAAGACCCAGAATTATTTGAGTTAATTAAAAGGGAGTGTGATGGTTAGGTTTTGTTGTCAACTTGATCTTTTTAATTATCTTGGGTGGGTCTCTGAGGATGTTTATAGGAAGGCAGCCTCTCAGCAAGGGGCAGGATGTAAAGAAGCTCAAAGAAACTAGAAGTAAACATCCTTTCCTGTGTGGGCCATGCAGGAAGGAAATTCCAGAGACTCAGGAAGCCATTAAGTCTGGGGAAGGGTTGTAAGACTGTACCCTAAGCCTATATAAAGGGGAAGAAATTCTCTCCTTGCCCCCCCTGCCTATTCCCTGTTCTGTGTGTGTGGTGTAGGTGATGGGTTTCTCTCTCTGCTCGGACCTGTGAAAGGCCAGCCTCTTTCACTGTTACAGAACTTCCCCTCTATCTATAGTTTCAATAAATACCTTCCTCCTCCAAATTTTGCCTGGTTTGAAGATTCATCCCAGCGGTGTGTGGCTGACTACAACAGGGAGATTACCTTGAGTGGCTCTGACTTATTTTAGAGAAAGCTTTTAAAAGGAGATCTAGGTCTCTCATGAAGAGAATCTATTATTGATAGCCCTGAAGAGACTACTATGCTGTGAAGGGGGACCATAAGTCAGGGAACCACAGTTGGATCCCCACAACTCTGTCCCCTTCTTTCATCTGGTCTCCCCCTGAGCCCTGATTGTGACCACCAAGACAGGAAAAGCAACAGGCCACAAATGTTCTGCTCTGAGCACATTGGTCATTTTCTCTAGTTATAAAATGACTTACAAATCCTCCAGGATTTAGCCATCTGTGATAAAAGAAACTAAACATAGGCTAGAACAACTGAGAAGAAGGGACTTAGAGGTGCAGAAAACCAAGCTGTTCACAAGGAGCAGAGCATCCAGCCTTTAGAAATATTCAAAGTATTATGGTCTCCTCTCTCTTTACTTTCTTCTTCAAAACAAAAATAGCTATACTTTGTTTTATAGTTCATCTTTATATTGCCCTATAGTTAATATTTGTCTAACTACAAAAATGAGGAAGGTGTATAGTTGGCCTTTGGTACCATGGGGTTTGCAATGATTTTTTTTTGGGGGGGGGCATGTGGTCTTAGTTCTGTGAAAAGAACCACAGACTGTATGTCAATGATTGGGTGTTGCTTCATGCCAATGAAACTTTATTCAAAAAATGAATGGTGAGTAGATTTGGCCTGTGAGCTGCAGCTTGCAATATCCTACTACTGATAATGCTCTCTTTCTGCTTCAGGAATCAGCATCATTCTCTCTTATGGTAGAATAATGGAGAAGGTGAGAGTAAAGTTGCCATGAGTGCCACAGCTCTGGCTCCTTCTGCCACAGTATATAGCCAAAGAGCAAAATCAGGACCCTCTCCACCCAGCCACCTAGTTTGAGTGCCTGGAGGACTCTGATTGGCCCTCACAGGATAAGGTCTGAGATCTTATTGGCTTTTGGAGGTGGAGAGATACACTGTTTGATGATGGGTAAGCTATTTGAAGCTTGTAAATACTCAATGACCAGGCATTCCACATTCTTGACCATAGCCTAGCTTTTTTAAAGTCAGTCATGGTGATTCCTATGGCATGATTTTAAAAACAATTTTTTCACTTTTGAAGTTGCATCATTGATATTTCCCACCTAGGAGTTTAGTCTATCCTCAACCCCATGTCTCCCAACTGGTATTCTTCAGCCCAGAGGGACTCACAACATTGGCCTCCTGGAACCTGCTTGGTCTCTTGTTGACATTTTCCAGTCTTTTGGTGGCCATTCTTCACGACCCACATCCTACCTCCAAGAGCCAGACTCTGGGAGGCTCATGTCAGGTCAGAGCCTGTCATGGCTAAAGCTGGGCTGTGGCCTCTGTGCTTTAGTCTCTAATGAAAGCCCTTCCCACTCCTCTCTGGTGGTCCCAGTCTACCTGGTGCCAGTTGGATTTTCATCTAGGCAGATGGTGCTGTGGGTCTAGGGGGCAGCTGAGGCCCTACACTTAAAGATTTTGGAATCCTTCCTCACCACTGCCTCAATACTGCCTCGTTCTCTGCTGTCAGAGCCCTAGACCTGACTCAGACCTGGGCCAGCCCATCATGGCTACTTTACCCTGCAGTGGATATAAGAACTTCTCTTATGCAAAAATGCAGATGATAGTACATTTATCTCACAGGCTGACCATGAAGGGTAAACCACTCGATAGCATATACTATTATGCTCCCCACAGAACTAGGGTGACCAAACATCTCTATTTTATGAGCCCTTCCTAAAGACAGTGCTGGATATCCTACACAGTCAACAGTAGGGATGGGCAGATCTCACATCTCCCTGTGAGTGACCTTACCTGCTGAGCCAGCTTCCTGCCTCTGGGTGCTTTATTTTGATTCTGGAGCAAACCTAATCCAATCAGATTAAGAAATGTTTAGTAGAGCTATTGAGATAACTCAGAAGATAAGACAGCTTGCCTTGCAAATATTAGAGCCAACAGGGCCTGATTCCGCAGCATTGACATAAACAGTTGGGATGACCACACTGTCTATGGCCCCAGTCCTGTAGGGATCAGAAACTGGAGAATCAGTGGGGTCAATCTGGCCAAAAATGGTAGCTCTAGGTTGAGAGACTCTGTCTCAAGAAAACAAGAGGAAGATGATACAAAGAGGACATCTGATGTTCTCCTCTGGCCTCTGAACACATGCACTGGATTCATGTACATCTGCACACACACACACTCACACATGCACCACAGACACACACCTCACCACACATGCACACCACACCACCACAAATATTCTGACTTCAAACTCAAACTAATCCAATGTATATTCTGCATTGGATGATTTCATCCCTTTAGGAGTTTTTAGGTATGCCTTTAGGAGTGACCTTCTTTCCTTCCTTGTTGGTGCATATTGGTTGTTGTCCAATCCAGTACTCCAGTGTTTGTGGTACTTCAGGTATATCCACAAGACAGTGCTGCTTAGCATGTCTTCCTCTGTGGGGTGTATAACTTGTGCCCACATTTGTGAACAATGTAGTTTGTAGTATCTGTTCCTGCTTGTCCTATGACCAGAACCTCAAGAGAGCGAGAATCCACCGTATAGTCTTAGCTCCATTACACTCAAGTCAGGACTAAAAAACAGACACTTTTGGCTTTGCTGAAGAAAAAAAAACTCAATTATTGCACTTGTGCTTAAAATTCATTGAATAGTTTATAAATAGCAGAGATAAAAAGAATTCCCATTTTTGTACCACTCAAACTATTTCCTTGTTCAATTCTCTTCTATCCTTTCCCTGTGAATGCCTCTTCTTTTCATAAAGATGATGACTATGTGTTCACAGATTTGTATTTTGCTTTATTTTAAAATGCATGTTAAGACATGAGTACTTCTTCCATACACATTTCAATATGTGGCAGGTTCAGGAACTGAGAGTAAGACAGGTGTGGCACTGGGGGTGAGAAATGAGATAAAATGTGGGGCAGGGAAGATAGTATGTCTCACTGGTTGGAAAGTCCCAGCTGGGTTTCCTGGAAGTAGTGGCTTGGCTGAGAAGGAAAGAGGAAGAATGGTGTTCCAGGCAGATAGGAAGGTAGAGAAAGGGGAACAACTAACTTACAGGAACTCCAGGTAAGGGGGTAAATAAGGATACATTTGGCTATTGTAGACCATTAAATAATCATAGCCACTAGGACCACTGAGAAAGAATATTATGGAAGAAGGAGGAGGCTTTGCAGGTCTGGTGGTTTGAATGTAAAATATCCTCTAGGGCCACATGTGTTTGTGATTAAGGCTCATACTCAATCCCCAGCTGGTGGAGCTTTGGGGAGGTAGAGCTTTGTTGGAAGAGGTGTGTTACTGGGGGCGGGCCTTGAGGTTTATAAATCCAGTCAAGCCCCATCAGATAGTCACAGCTAGCTTGCTCTTGGCATTTTCTCCCAGCTGATGTGCCAAGATATGACTCCCTGCTGTCTGTTTTTGTCCATGCTTTTCCTGTTATGATAAAACTTTTCCTTGAAACTGTAAGCTAAAATAAACCCTTTCCTTTCAATAACACAGGGACCACTTATAGGCAGAGGCACTAGTCTGGGGTTCTAGCTGCAGGCAGAGCAATGAACAAAGTAATGTAGGGAGTAGATTGCCTCTAGCCTACTCTTGGAGCTCACCACCCAGCTAGAGCTGGAGTTCAGGAAACAATGGCCATGTGACCTGACTAGGGAAGGGTCTGGCTGTCCACTGGGGAAGTTCTCTACAGGCAGCAGATAGTAAGGGGTAGAAGACCAGCCTGGAATGGTTTTGTGGTCTTGGATGACCTACTTCTTGAACAAAGCATAATGTCTGCATGTAACACCGGCCTTACAGACCACCATGCTGAGGTTTAAACATCATTCTTTGCCTTACCATCTCCACCCACCCCCAGTGTGAAAGGACAGCCACATGGCATTCTTCAAACTGTCCACCTACAGCTTGCCTTGGCTCCTTTCTATGATGAGAAGTCAGGCATAGGAAACTTCACATAACCATGGTGACACTATGTCTCAGATCTTCCCTGGCATGAAATGTTCAGGCCTAAACTGTAATGGAACCACAAAAGTATGTATATATAGAAGTAATGAGATGGATTCAGGCAGATTGTGTGAGACTGGGGCATTGGGAATAGCCAAGACATGCCTGATGGTTTCTGAGTGGAAATTATGGGACGCTGGTATATCCACGTCTAGGATGGCGAAGGCCACCTTGTGGAAGGGAAGAAGGTGGCAGGGAAGGCTCTTGCTCCTCACCCCTGGAGTTTCAGCACTCCACCTGAGCTCAACCTCCTTTGCCATAAATTGAGGCCATGCAAGGAGCTGTTACCAGTGGAGACTTGAATGGAAGTTATGCACCATTTCTATAGCCCAAGCCAAGTGGGGTGAACAGAGCCTTCTACAACCCCCACCTTCTGAGGGATCCAAAGGTGGCAGGAGCTTGAGGTAGCAGCACATAGTGGTCTCCACTGGAGCAAGATTGTCTGACCTCCATGATAGGATGAGAATGAGAAAAAAGCCTGGGAGGCTGGGAGTCTTCTGCCACTATGGGTAGGGCCCTGTGCTCTCAAGTGACAAGGCTAGGCCAGTCCTAGGAGGAAGAGGCTGATTGGTGCCATTATGCCTCCCCAGTCTCTCCAGTGAGCAATTCTCCTACTGCCTAGGACATGTGAGTGAGGAGTTGAGGTCTAGAAATGCTCTTTGCGACACACCTGGAAGGGCATTCTAGTGACTTCACTTGGCCTTTGAACCTGTCCTGATTTAGTCCAAAGTCCACTAGGAGCACAGCTGCCCTAGAAGAGGAGCCTATATCCCATGGGAGAGTCTAGTCCTGCTGCCACGAGGTCACATCTTCCCCCAGTCACCACTGCCCTTTTTCATGAACCTAGATCAGTCTTGAATTGGACCAGGATCCCTGGAGGGCAGTTCAGGTTCTTGCACAGCACATTTGAAATGTGTCAGAATGAACTAGAGTGACTGGTTCTACTAAACTCTTTACCTTCTACCAAGACCCTGTGCCCACTGAATTCAGAAACCAAAAGCAAATCCTGAGCAACATGGTTAGGTGACTTAGGCAAAGCAATGTCCCCAGATTTCTGCATTTAGTGGAACTCACACCCATAATTCTATTGTCAGAATCAAGAACAAGCACCAGTGGTGCCTGCATTTATTGTGACTGCCTCCAAAACGTCTCTGTGCTTTTCCTTTCTTTGTGTATTTTTCCAGATTTCTGTCCTAGTAAGTCCCACTTAGAAGAGATGTGGGCAGAGTAAGTTTCGGTCTTCTGGATGTGACCATTGTCCAAATAAATCTTATCCAATGCTCTTCTCCTGAGGCAATGACACCCCCAAAGGTCACTCTGCTGGAGTAGCATTCAGCCAGGCCTGAAATCCATCCATGGCTGCTTTGCCTGGCCATCTTTGTCTTTGGCCTCCTGTCTGTGGATCTCCAGAGTCTCTGTCTGTCCCATTTCTACTTGGCCTTTTTCTCAAAGCACAGATTATAATTGCTTTTTGAAACTAGTCTGGCTTCCAGATTGCTTCCCAGAAGTTTAATGTCCTATGGATTTTTTTCCTTTCTGCATATCTTCTCTTTTGTCTTATTTTTGACTCAGAAAGCCTTACAAATCTTCTTTTGATTATTCAGCACTGACATGCCCTCAGATATGTCTTTTTTCTAACCATCTTGCCAGAAACTGGGTAGACACTTCTAGTTTAGAAACACATATACTTTAAAGAAAATTTCTCACTTAAAAAATTTTATTAGAATTTTTATAGACGAACATAATGGGATTTGATCATATCCCTCCCGTCACTTTCTGTCTTCTTGTCCTCATCCATATTCCACCTAATCTCCTATTCTTTCCAGCTCGTCTTCTTTTCTTCTGTCCTCCTCTATCATCCATGTTTAAGTGTTGATGGCCTCAATATTGTGATGAGATGTAACCACACCACCACTATGAGGTCATGAATGCAACCGTTACCTCCTATCCTGAGGATCGTGTTTCAAAGCATTCCTCCCAGCCTCTGGCCCTTAAATTCTTCCCACCCCTCCTCTGCTGTGATGTTTCCTGAGCCTTGCAGGATGTGATAGAGACATCTCATTTAGAACTGAACATGCAGCAGCCTCTTGACCTCAGCTCAATGATGAGTTTACTCCTCCCCAGTATTCATTGCCATCTGCATAAAGGAACTTCTCTTATCCAAGGTGAGAATAGCATTAATAATATATGGACATAAACGTAAGTATGCAGAGGGTTAGTTGTTGGTTAAAAAGTTAATAAATGAAAGGGCAATTTGATGAATACTACATATTGATTTAGTCAACAACAGAGTTCCCTTCCCTCCTAGGGTCTTTTTCAGTCATAGGCTTTTAACTAGAGTTTCAGGCCCAGGCCTGGTTCAGCTTCCATGGAGCAGGCCTCAGATCTAATCAAGAGAGCAATCAGTTGCCACCACAACAGTCATGGCCTATCTGCTGAGTTGGTAGACTCATCCTGCTTGGTTAGTCACTGTGTCACATGCAGGCTGGATCCACAGTAGGTAACATTGTTGATGACTTTTCTTGCCCAGCAGCCTGCAGAGACCTGTTTTTTTTTTTTAAACCATATTCTCTCTTCATTTTCTTTTCTCCATCATTCTGAATTTTTTCTTTCAGATTTTCTGGATTGCTCCTTTAGTTTCACATTCTTCTCTCCTATTTTCCATCTCTTGCTTTTGGCTTTTGGTATTGTTTTATTCAATCCAATACTCAGATATTTAATTTGCATATCTGAAGCCAGGTAAAGCTTAACAAAAGACCTGAACATTTGCTTTACCAAGGAAGATACATAGGTGGAAACTGGCATACAGAAAAGACTCAAACTAAGAGTCATGACGATGAAAATTAAAACCAAAATGAGATAGTATTCTGTGACAGTTTCAGTCAAGTTCACCACCGAGTGGGAGTTGTCTCTAGCTAGAGCTCAAACCTAGATGCTAAAACTGATTGGTCAGGTATGGACCAACCAGCTATCTCTCTGACTTACCAGGCCGAGGTCTTTAAAAGTCACTGAAACAAAGTCCAGCCCTCTCTTCCCTCCATTTGGCTTCCTAGAAGAAGGACTTCTAAATTTCCAGGCTCTAGGAAGGCCTAGGAAGGGGGTTTCAAGATTTTTCTCACATGAACCTTCTTCCTAATGGTTGGAGCCCTCTGTTATCTTTCCTTTTGCTTGTTTGGCTGAGTAGCACAAATTTTGTTAAATCCTCTCCCAGGTGTTCTCTCCACACTGGTGGCTGGAGATCTTTGTAACTCCCATTTTCCTTTAAATAAAGTCTCCCACTATACCTTATCCTCTGGTGGTCTATAATTTTAATTCTTTAACTTTATAGACATGAATTCGGGTACTCCTTAAGTTCTGAGGAAGTAGCTGGGTACTCTAAATTCTAATCCCCAACTCTGCTCTTACAATTCCAAATCTATCAAAATAGCTAAAACTATAATAAAAAATAATGACAGTGTCACATTGGTGAGGATGTAGAGGATAGGGAATCTTTTTTAAAAAATATTTTATTTATTTCTTTTTTTAATTTTATTTATTCATTTTCAAGCAGAGAGAGAGAGAGAGAGAGAGAGAGAGAGAGAGAGAGAGAGAGAGAGAGAGAGAGAGAGAGAGAGAGCGCACCAGGGCCACCACCTTGTGGGTCTGGCTTATGTGGGACCTGGGTAATTGAACCCCGGGGCCCTAGGCACTGGAGGCAAGTGCCTTAACCGCTGAGCCATTTCTCCAGCCTGAGGAATAGGGATTCTTATTCATTGCTAACAGGATGCAAAATGTCAGTTGCTTTGGAAAACAACCTGGCAGTTTCATATGAAATTACACATACAGTTGCCAGGTGACTCAGCAATTATACTCAGGTATTTACCCAAGTGAACTGATTTCTTCTTTCCCCACAAAAGCCTCTGATTATTCATAGCAGCTTTATTTGTAATCAATACAAAATATCCAATACATTCATGGATAAACTATGATATAACCCTAGGAGGCCTTACAAATGACTGGCTTACATAATAATGTTTATGAATTTTAAATATTCTTAAAGTTAAATAAAGATCTAATACTTTCCTTTTGTGACATTTAAAAATAAATAGAATTGTAAAGATAAAAAAATCAATTATTTTTAGAAATTGAGGAGAACTTTCAAGGTCATGGAACATTCTATGTGGCACTCTAATGAGTGATGATGCAGTAGATGACCTCTTATGTGTGGCTTCTCATTTGGAGGATTTAGTTAATTGTAGCCAATTGAGTCTAGTAATAATTGAGTCTAGTAATAATAATTGGAAATTTCAAAGCATAAATAATTTATAAGTTTTGTACAAAATTAATGAAACCTGTACTGTGTCCTGTGTTGTGGGACACAACCCCTTATCCAGTGTATTCATGCCATGTATACTACCTGCCTGCTAATCACCCAGACACCATGTCACCTTAGATCAAGTCTTCCAGTATCTCAGTGCTGCATTTAAGTAACCTTCACTTGCTCAATGATGGTCCCAACGAATTATTGATGCTGCTGTTTGGAGCTGTCACTCCCACCCAAAGGCTTAAAGTTCCTCCTTTAAGTAAAAAGTAAAAGTTATCAAATTAAGGAAAGTAAAAATTGCATGCTAAAGTTGCTAAGATTTATAATAAGAGATTTTTCTACCCAGGAAATGGTGAAAAAGAAAAGGTGAATTAGTGTTAGTTTTGTTGTCACACATCAAACTGTAAAACTCATAATGTGTGATTAGTGTTAAGATGAAAAAGAATTTTATTTGTAGGTGGAAGAAAAGAATAGAAAAGGAGTTCTGTCTGATGATAATGTGTTGCACCAGGAAGTATAATGCTCCCTTCAGATGTCCAAGGTTTCTGACATGTGCTGGGGATCTTGGACTGCACCTAGGGTGGATGCTACTGTACTTGACTTCATCACTGCATGCTAAGAAGGTGAGAAAGACGATGAAATGCTTAATGTGAAAGTTAAAAGTCTACACACATATAAAACAATAATATATGCTTTTAAGAAATGATATTAAGGAACTGGGTGTGGTGGCCCATGCCTTTAATACCAGCACTGGGGAGACAGAGGTAGGAGGATTGCTGTGAGTTCAAGGCTACCCTGACACTACATAGTGAATTCCAGGTCAGCCTGGGTGAATGCAAGACCCTGCCTCAAAAAAAGAAAAACAAAAGAAATGATATTAAGGGCTGAAGAGATGGCTCAGCAGTTAAATGCACAAGCATGAGGGCCTGAGGGGGCCCAAGACTGCTAAGATCAAATCTCTAGATCCCATGTAAAACAGCAGCTGGGCATGGCCATGCACACCCTAACCCAAGTCCCACAGGGGAGCAAAGACCCAAGAACCATCAGAGCCCCACAAGTTCTGGAATCAGTAAAAAGAGACTGGAGCTCAAGACAAGACCAGGTGGAAAAACAATGGAGAGGGACACCCAACATTCTACTCCTGTGGCTGAAGGTGTGACCCCAGCTACAGTGGAGCATGTGCGGTGCTACGGGCACATACAATGCTTTTACCAAACACACACCATCTTACACTCACATGCACACACACATTCACACACATACTCACACACTCACACACACATACACATGCAAAAAATGGTATTGAGTATATCATCATGGTTATTTATTGGGAGACAGGATTATGGCACAATGAAAAAGAGAAGAGACTGAAGAGGGAAGGAAGGGGAGGGAGGCTTAGAGAGGCTTGCAGGGACCAGTACTGAGTGTGTCTGAGCTGAGTAGTTTGATGAATTCAAGACAAAGCCAAATAGCAAATTAAAACCAAGACTGAGCCATGAAAAGCATATTGGAAACTCCGAGGAGTATAAACTGTGGGGTGGGGGAGGGTAAAGTTTGGCCTAGTCCCATAAGGATCTTCCCAGGAATCTCAGAAGATCCCAAATACCAGTTCATTTCTCACAGATAGACATGCACCCCATCTATTCTCGGGGGAGGGTAAGTGTAGCTGCCAGGCTAAGGGGGGGTGAAGAGCAAAAGGCTAAGGACTCCAAAGCTCATCTCTGGAAGTCCCCATCTCTCCTCACTGTGAGGCTCCTAACCAAGTCTTGAGCTCAAAACTGTGTCCCCAAATTCAGTTTCCTGTGGAAGGGATTATGGGTGTTCTCACTATGGGAATGAGATGAGGATGGGAGAATAAAATCTTCCTTATAGAGTTTCAAAAAACCTCAGTGTCCACCTTGCTTAAGTGCTCCAATTCTAGAACTTTCTCTGAGGGTTACTAAAATAAATCGACTGGCTGTCTTCCTCACTCTAGGCTAAACATTTCCCAAGTTGTGTTGACATCTCTAATGTGCTACCATTTCTCTTTCTGTCCTCTCCTCTTATAGACTTATGACTTTGAATTCTATCTGGTCATTTTGGAATCAGTAGAGATAATGCTCCTTCTCTCCACCACACCGTGTAGAAGTCTACAGCACACTTTTCCTGGGCTTCAGTCTTTACCTTCCAAATGTGGGGAATAGCACCATAACATGTGAGCTCATGGCAACAGCCAGTTTTGGAGGAGCCAGGATGAGATTGGAAGGTTAACATTTCTGAGTTTGGGTCCCCACAACATACTGATTATGGAACTTGACTAACTCACTCACCTTTGTAGTCTCCTTTGTAGTGACGATACTGTCTTCTCCCAGTCCCACCAAGGACACAAGAGATGACCATTGTGTGTAGCTTTTCTGTCGCATGGGAATGTGTAACCATTGAAATGTGAGCTAAATGAGTCTCTAAGCAGAACAGGGTCTGGTGGGCTGTCTTTTCCTTTCTAGGCAAGTCTCTCATGTTGTTCAATCCCCTTGCTCAGAGGGTGAAGGTAGATTCCAAACCTACCATCAGAACTTTGCAGAATTCCAGATTTCAGCCCAAAGTGGGTTTTATACATGCACATACAATATCCACAAGTCTGATCATCCTGGAAGGCAGACTAGAGAGGGAATAAGGAACTCCTTTTTTAATTTTTTTTATTGTGAGTAGCCTCTTTAGATCACTTGTAAAGTGAATTTCTTTTTGGGGGCCGAAGATTTTGGTTACCAATATATTTTGCCCTGAGTCCCAATTCCAGTTAAGGGCTCCTTGGCCAAATTAAAAGCTGTTGATTACCTCCCCTAGGCTTTGGCACTTCCATTGCACAAGTGATCACTTCTTGGTTCGCTGCTCTATCCCAGAAGGAAGTGTGTTCAGCCTACTCATGGCAGCGGACTGCCTTTTATATCAATAGTCTCGGTTTACTCCAACTATCATTGACCAATTTCCCCTGGCAGCTTATGCAGTGCCTTCCAGCACTGCACCAACTTGCATCTGGAGGCTGGTTACCATTCTGGACCTCACAGGGTCTCACAGTGCTGATCAATGCTATCTTTCTTTTAAATTTTTTTATTATCCATAATTAGATATACTGAATGAGAAATAATGTGTTGATGTGCCCAATTCCCCGATTTCCCTCTTCCCTGTCCCCAATCAGCTGGACATTCTCCTCTGTGGGCAAAATGAACCAGTCCATGGGTAGGAGGTTATGGATAGCCTAGGAGTCAACCTGTTTCCACCCCCCTTTGTATGTTGTTACTGAAGGGGCCATGTCTCTGGATATTCTCCCCCACCATGGCTCTTACAATCTTTCCACCCCCTCTTCTGCTCAGTTCCCTGAGTCATGGTGGATGAGTATTAAGGCTGCTTTATTGATGAGGTCTTAGGGGCCTCTGTTGTTCTGCTTTAGGTTGTGTTGAAGATCTTTTAGTATCTGTGTCCCTGGCTTATCCTGGGTTGACTGATTGGCTGTGGTTATAGGTCTCTTGCTTATCCCACCACTCTCTGTGGGGTTCCATGTGGAGCCTCCATGGTAGGTTTGGGGTGGCTCATCTCTTGCCAGGATATCAGCTATTGGCCTTTGGCTTATTAATAGGTTTGGAAAGACCACAGCTCTCTCACTGCCTTCAATAAAATAGAATCTCCATCGGAGAGTGAGATCAGTATAGATTAACTGAGATACATTCTTCTGAATTGTATTGTGAGTAGTCTCTTTGTAAATCACTTGTAAAGTGAATTTCTCTTTGGGGGCCCAAGATTTTGGTTCCCAATGCATTTCACCCTGAATCCCCAATTCCAGTCAAGGTCTCCCGTCACTGAGGGGATTACTCGGCCTAATTAAAAGCTGTTGACTGCCTCCCCTAGGCTTTGGTGTCTCCATTGCACAAGTATTTGTGTCTTGGTTCACTGTTCTCTCCCAGTAGGAAATGTGTTCAGCCTACTATGGCGGCAGACTACGTTTCATATCAGTGGTTTCTGTTTACTCCAACTATCATTGACCAGTTTCCCCTGGCAGCTTAGCCTTCCAGCTCTGCTCTGACTATCATCTGGGGGATGGTTACCATTCTGGACCTCACAGAGTCTCTTGATGCTGATAGATGGCTTTTTGTGGTTTCTTCAGCAACAGGATCCTACCTCAGGCCTGGGGTGGGCATTCAAGAGCTTTGACAGAATCCTATCTTGTTTTTGGGACCTCATGGGTCACTTTGGTCAACAGCTCAGTGAGGGAAGGAGCCAATGACTGGGACAAGGAGTTGAAGGTCTGATCAATTTTTCATGGGGTTAGTCTTTCTCCCCTTCTATTCACGGCCCCTCTTGCCAGATGATGCCCACTTCTTGCTCAATAGGTTACAGTATGCATGTAAGGATTTTATGATTTCGATTCATTATTGGTTTAGCTTAATGTATAATTACTCCCTCCCCCATTCCTTTCACCTCTTTCACAGACTCTCACTTCTCCTGACTGGTTTTAAGAGCCATGGTGGAGGA